>ATSW01003525.1:0-10922 GCA_000444245.1 Botryllus schlosseri | reverse complement strand
GCTTCGCGTCATTACCGAGAATTGTCTGTGGTCTATTCAGTGCATTTTTATGTATAATTTCCGCCCTTGGCCTTCCCTTCTCATGGCCTACTCGGCCTCTTTGACTTCGATCAGAGACCACAACGAAGCTAGCGATCGAAATTCAAGCAGGCAGTACGAGATGCATTTTGTGAAGTGTCAACATTTCAAGTACAATCGATATGTGGGGAAAAGCCGTTCACGGAAACGAAGCCAATGAGAACATCGTGATTAACTTTCGCTGTCGCCGGCTCAGCACGGCGAGTCCATGTACAATGTGATGTACAGTACACCGAAACTTTGTGACAATACGTTCAGAGCACCCGGCTTAGCCTAATTTACCTCCAAATACCACCACTGCTCTGCGCGTTATTTCTTGATTATTTAGTTTTATATAATCTATTAACAGATCGAATACGTAACTGACTAATGATAGAGAGGAAAACAAAAGCACTTTATTAAACCCTTCGCTTATCCGTAATTTAATTGATATACTTGTCAGATCGCTTCGATTGCACAAGCGATTTCAAGGCTCGTATCCACCGTTACGACAACAAATACACAGCCAGAAATAGTTGAGATACATATTATGTAAGTGCTATGAAAGTAAAAAAAGGGCCGAGATTTCGATCCGAAATCGCCCACAAACATGAAACGATGATAATAAGACAGGTATAGTTAAATTAGACATGATTACACGAAAATATCGAATTAAATCGTTAAACGCATCCTATCTCGCACCGAGGTATTCGCCGGACTATACCGATGGGAATTATCGCTTCGTACAGCTTGCCTGGGGCTAATCATCTGTACAAATATGAAGATATCAACGGAAAATATCAAAGCGTTTATAATGGTTAAGTATATAACATATTGTCAAAAATTGATAACATGCCTGTGCAAAACTACGGCATTAGTGGACACTGGACAGCCATGTTACAATTTCGTCCACACCGTTATTATCGTGGTTTCTGTTACTGTGAAATCCACATTGTTACATAATTACTCTCTAGTTGCTGTGGATGAAATATCGGTGTCGCAAGCTGTAGCACGCTGCGGAACAGCTTTGTGCAAAAGTATGTCAATATTGTCAAATATATCTAATAGGATCAGAAAACTATATGCGTAGCGTGCATAAATTGCGGATGACACAAGTCCACGAAAACTGAACACGGAAGGAAGACACAAATGTAAATGAAAAAATCGGAATTATAAACAGCTTGGCTCGGATTCTGTTAATCTAACCGTTTCGCGATACAGCGAGAGTCATGGTTTGTTTTAATTTACGTATATTTATCGTTTCGGGATTGTGTAATACTTGTACCATGACAAAATATGTTGCACAATAAAGTGACGTCGCAACCACACTACATTAAACTTCTACAATGCAAAATATGACAGCACAGAATATGCAGGATTCCTCATCTGGTTTTGGTACGCCGAGAAACATGTACAATATACACACTTGAGGTCAATGTGTCACATAAAGATTGAGAATGTGACAGGTCGCATTACTAATAGCCGAGGTAGTTACACCCTCCTCATTTGATAGCGCACACCGAAACCCAAGCCGGCAATTCTCGGGCACTGAGTATCGCGGCGCCGCGTTCGCAACGTACCATTTACATTCTCCGACACCGAGGTTAACGGATTCCGTGTTACACGATCGTAATCAAATAGCCCGGGTATGCGTCACGGCGATAGCGCGACACGACAATGCCGCGTGCTTCTTCGCCGATCGTCACACGATTACAGCAACAGTACATCAGCAACCGCAATGCGGTGTATTTGGTCCGCGGTACCCCGCGACGAATCGCTTGTTATGCGTGAGACTGAACTTCCCGCTGGCGGTAGTGTTTGTGTAATCCAGAGTATTACACCCCCTGCAGCGTGGTTTACTTGCACGACTTCTCGTTGAATTTTTTACTCAATCTGCGCAGCACCTTGTTTCGTTTCGGCCATCGGAAAATCGCGGAAACAAAAACTTTCTGTCCGACTTTTCCACCCATTACTAAATAGAAATCCTTCTTCCTCTTCTTTTTCTTTTTTCCGCTTTCCCCGTCCGACTCCAGAGCCGGGCAGGAGCAGGACTTACCCTGCCGGATGAGCATATGAAGCCGGCGCAAGTCTTTTTTCCTCAATGATCCTTGCTTGTAGATGACTCTCTTCCGCTTGCTGGCCGTTATTTTCAAATCTTTCCTGGACGTTTTCGTTCTTCGTATTTTGACTTTGAGCGCTAAGAATCAAGATATTTTCGAGATGTTATCGTACGGTTTTTCGATACTGCTACGAGCGATTGTCGTAGCGATTGCGACGATGGCGAGTATGACATTCCGCGTCGTCTTACATGGAAACATCATAACCCGGAACTCGATAGATTCCAACGAAGATACTTCGTTTTGTTTGCCAGAATTTCCATATTATGAGAGATAGGAGACTTCTATTACACAGAATTTTACTAGGTGCGTGATAGGGGCGCAAGGGCTGTCACGTAAGACCTGTTTTAATATCGAACGAGGGTTGTGGCGAGATATTCAATAGACGAGCGCTTACGTGCACTGCGCACCGCAAATGCCCATAGATCACGCCCATGCATTGAACGAGTGCACACTCCGCGGTGCACGAATATGAAAATTTCGATTGCGTTTTTAGGAAGATGTGTTCAACCATTGTTCATCTTTCCAGCCAATCATTTTAATCAGTAAACACAGCCTTTGCCAGACTGCTTGAATATAGTATCCGATGGGCGCTCTGAAGAACATGACATAATATATTGCTACATCCTAATATCGTAACACCATAGTACCGGTGTACGACCGTAGATGTGGTATCGAATATCTCTTAACGATACTTTTACCACCTCTGAATAATAATTTGGAAACATATTCTAATTGATTAAAAATCTAATATAGTATCACGGCACGAACGGAATTCTCTGCTTCGCCATGTGGTACGTAAAAAACAGTAGTGAAGTTCCAATGTCGCACGTGGATAAGGGTCACTACTCCTGTAAACTGAGAAAGTGATCCCAAGTCACGCCAATATTGCAAACTTACCGCATGTACGATTGTACGTTTACCAGTTCAAAACAACATATCCCGCGTATCGCGTGTCTGGCGTTCTTAAACCATCGACCAAGCGTTTTGTTTTTCAGATTTGTTTAACTCCGTGCAAAATGATTGACGCATTATAGGGAAGCTGTATCAACTCATCGTGCCTGTTACACAGGAGAGCGAGGGTATAGCTGTCATTATCGCACGCAACTGTACCACACCCGTACAAGTCTATCACGGTTGCGCTTTGGCCGCATTCCGTGGCAAACAAAAGTTGGCTTGGGACTCGGCTGCACTCCAGCTAATATGCTAATGCCAATTGGCCGTGTCTCGATACCTGGCCTCGCCTGAATATCGAGCATTCCTGCCTCTACGGTCCGTCACTTTTTTCTACGGACGAACCATGTAACATAAGAAAGGAACCCAAACCCGTCACGGGAGGTGACAGCACACTTGAGAGTATATGCAGAGGCGCTACTGTCGAGATAATCATTTAACCCAAAGTGTTGTTAACAGTGTTTGCGATGCATTTACTGTAGACCAAATAACACATAAGATCGGCGTATACGATTATGTTAAGGCGTGTACGTAATTTAATCCGAGTAAATTGGTCTTCTGATATTTTCCACATACCGCATTCGCATTGAACCGACCACAGTTGCAATCGCTGATCAAATATCACAGTGAACATTATCAAATCGTCACATTTACCCGTGATCTCGAATGTCCATAAACGCATTGTGGAGTGCAAATATAGTTAATTGGTTACCAAGGTCACACGACAGTTTTCGAAGGTGTCAACATGAATTTTCAAGAAACATACTCAATCCACATATTAGAAGCAAGGAATAGGTGCTGAATATTCTCGATATGCACTTTTATTCATTCTACATGACCGGGGATCGTTACAAATCCGTGGGTTTCATGAATTTAAACACGTACACGTTGCAAATTGCCGGATATGTTGTAATCAGACGTATATATAAGCTACATAATGGACGAATCTCTGCAGCTGACCATAAAGCTACCAATCCAATTAGCTCGTATATCATTAACGATCACCGTCACATAGCTCATACGAACGTGACGAGTCAACTGATAAACAAATCAACACATTTCCCAATGCTGAGTTACGCTGCAGTTTAATTCTGGTTCAACTACATCGAGCATATCCACATAATCATGCTGATTGCATATTGGACAACGACAAGCGCGCATTACATAAACCAAATCGGATCAGTTTCGTCGAAATCAAAGACCCGGTATACATTTTACAGTAGCGCTGTTGTAAGTTGTTTCGACTATAAACACCAAGTTCGTTGATATGATGTCCCCAACAAATATTAACCATCAGAACATTGACCCCGACGTATACAGTTCCACGTTTAAGGTTGCCAGATGGCAAAAAATTGCGTGTCGGTACCAGATAGTCGGAAATATCATATTTTGATACGGTCAATTGTCGATCCGATGATACCTGATCCCCTGTTATCGGAAGAAAATATACGCGTGTGTTTAGCCAAGATAAACAGGGGATGTACGCCAGGTGAGAAATTGTGATGATAATCGTCAAGGTTAAAATGTTCAAGAATGCTGTTATTCCCTGATACTGGGGAGAAAAGACATCAATACGCGTAGTCTCATGATAATAGAAGCCTTTAACCAACGTTTAATCGACCCATTCGAATCCTTATGTTGGGGATTGTTGATCAATCATTCAATCGATCATGTCGGTCAGTGGTTTGTCAATGCGGGCTCTTCTAACACAACACGAAAACAATAAGTTTATGGAGATTAAGCGGAATAGAGTGGCAAAAAACGCTATTGGTGACCCATGACGTGAGATTAACTGATATCATAGTATCGCATCGCCATCGCAACGCAAAGATTACGGACAAAATTTACCAAGTGTCATGAAAATCACGGTTAGGAATTAATTGTGTTGCTGCTCATCGTGCATATCTTGCGATTCAATCCGGCATGATCCTGATCACTCAGTACAACTCATATTGAATTCTGGCCGTTTTAACTGCCCTCCGTTAACATACGGCTACACTAATATTTATCCAGGACAAATACTGTCATTTCGATTTTAATTATAGATGACAGATCGAAAAACGTGGTTTACTTAGAAGCATTCAACTTTGCGATAGCAATAAATGTTTCACTCGATAGTACGATTAATGTATGTACAATAGATAAATGCCGTTTCACTGATGGTACGTTAGCACGAACATCCGTATGCCAATACCCTTGGCGCAGCTATCGCGTCAATCCGTTTACGTATGACGTGTGGCGTCATTAATATGTACTTGGGTACGTAAAGTAAAGTTTCCGCGTTCAAGCGATAACGAGTCAACGGTGGTAAAATACACAGCTGTTACGAAATGAGACTGCAACAGGCACCTATCCGATTGACTTAGAAAAGTTAAAATTATAGCCAGGATGCACGTTTTATAGAAGATAATACAACACCCATTGTAACTTCATCCAGATGCTTGTAAGGGCGTTTACTAACATAAAACCAGTCGGGAGTAGTTTGTTTACAAATACTTGAAATTGAGCGCAGACCCGGCCTCGAATCTTACATTTCCCGCGAAATTCAATTCAGCATGTAACGCGAATGTTCTCAATTTTCATTCTCAACGGGCGAGGGAATACTATAGTTTCGGCACGCGCGCACAATACCAAAGTACTACATCCCGTTACACCCAAAGGTGGGGTAAACAGAAGGATTTTAAGAATGCTACCACAGCGTTGTCATTCACGAAGTGCGAGTGAATGTAATTCGGATACAGGATGATCCCAAGCTGGGGATTTGCCCATGATAACTGATATTTATCAGCCTCCGGTATAGAAAACAAGCACCTGATTATTATACTTTCCCTGATTTCACCCTGTGCCAGTATAGTTAGGGTTGAATTAGGGTCATGACGTTCGACACATATCAATGATCACGTTGTTGAATGTTAGTTCGGAGTTGCTAATAGTGCGATGTCTGGTCGGTAGACGCGCAGGTGGCGATTACTCGATCAGTCACGCTGTGTTTTCGTTGTATATTGACATGTCACGGCTAGCAGTGATGCCACACGCCGAGAGCTTATTCATCGGTGCTTATGCAAAGCACACGACAGATTGTTATGCGTGATCCGTCGTAGTCTGTTTTTATACTGTGAAAATGTTTATTCGTGATGAGTAGCCTCTAGCCCAGTCGTTCCCAAACTTTTTTAGCTTGTAGCACACTATAAAAATTATAAAATACTCGCCGCATACTTTTAAAAGAAGACAATTTGCTCTGAATAACTTTTCCTGATTAATGCGAAGGATGTGCTTGGGTATAGGGACATTATACTACTGAAACGAGGTTGCATTTTTGTCAAACATACCTGCATTTCGTTTTTAATTCGAAGCAGTCTCTTTCTCGCTTATGGTATTGATATAAGTCACATAATTCTAGTTGCTTTTGTACCGATCATGAAGTAAAATAATTTGGAAACCGACAGCCAAAACTCATCCGTTTTGTGTGTGTAAAATACGGTTTAAAAACGGGTCGGGTCGTTACGTAAATCCTTTCCTTGTTATATCGTTCTTTTTAAAAAAAACTTCGCGGCACACCGGGAACCTTATGCGGTCTACTGGGGCGTGGAACACAGCATTGGAATCATTTCTCAAGCCTGTACTATGTGATTTGAATAGAGATTTCCCCAGATACCCATTACACTGTTATAAATAATAATACGATAATATGCTTGGAATGCAATAAGACGACGCCGTCTATGACGGATAGTAATAACCGCATGCAGCAGGAATTAGATGTACATTGAGCGAGTCCCGATACATATAAGGTCTTTGGCACATATGGCTTTCTCGGTATAACTAATACCACACAAATCCGTCTATCGGAGGATATTACATTCGCGAGATCGTTGGTCTATACTGCTGACCGCCATATATAGTGGGATATAAGTGAGAGATAATTCAGCAATTTTCAGATTATCGTACGTCTAGGAATGGTAATAGTCACATATTTTTCTTGTATCGGCAACCCGCATACGCGGCAATCATCGCCTGCTATGACAGAGGCGGGAATGCCTTTCAAGGAATATTCGTATGTATTTCGGTGCGTTACTTTCATTTGGAGGTAAACCCCGAATNACATGCTGACACCAAATATAGATAAATCACCAAACCGGTATTTAAAAANTACTTTGTTAGTATGCAAGATGACGCTAAAGAGTGGTGAAGTCTGATTAATTACAACGNAATTATGTTTGATTACACTCAACCGCATGTTTTGTTACGGNGTTTTAATGGACTTGGTCGCTCTGTACCAATTATTCCGAACGTGTAGCGTGGTGTCATTCAAAAACGGATTTACGGGTACATCCTTGGATTCAGAGTAGTTTCCTGTTACCTAAAGCGAAAATAAGCTAAACAGAACGCTTCTTACCGAATTCAACTCCGCAAAACAAATCCAGAATAGCTTCGGGGTCCAGCTGATGGCCACATGGTGGACATACTGCGGTCGTATCTGGGTAGACACAACAATTGTTTATTACAAACTATCAAAACAAAAGAATTCAAAATAGTCTCAGAATGAACCGTGAGGCATGCATCGCAATACAGCAATGGAAAAAATGCGCGAAATTGATAATTGCTTGCTTACTCAATTTCTTGATCAAATTAACAAGGCCATTTTTATTTCTAATTTCGATGAGTGTGCACTGTGCAGCATGCTTCATGAAATGTCTAAGCAGTTTTTTGGCATCCAACTTTATTCTGAGATTTATATTCCGGGAACAGACGTGAATAGAAATCATTATCATTGCCAGATTGCCATCAAACCAATCACAGGCTGATATTGTCAAAGCACAAAGACATGAAGGGAACTTTTCGAGAATTTTCTGCGACGTGCAAAAATTGGATTAAACCGTATAGCAGTAAATATATTCATGTTTACCAGACACGTGAATGCAAAATTAAAAACCCATGTGATGAATAGGATGACGCCTTCACGTAATCATGCATAGTCATAACACAATTTCATGCTTTGTTTCACAAAACCATGCGAATTTCACACCGAGAAAGAAATCACAAAGACGACAGAATGGATCAGACACATCATGACACAAATTTCATTTTTAACCGTACTTGTATTGTCTGCAATGCTATGGTCGGTACTGTGGTTCGTGATCTCTACGGTACCTATATTATCAGACAAATAAATCAGGAGTAAGAAAAAGGACATCTTGTAGCAAAACTAACGCACAATTTGAAAACCAAGGTCACCAAAAATTCATCACGACTCATAAAGCAACTGCGTCACAGGAAATATCTAGCGGTTATCTGGAAACTGATCTGTTATACTCAATATGTCGTAACATATTCTACGAGTCGAAAGTAACGATCCTAGAGATAAAAGAAATGATTTATAACTTAAAAGAAGACAACAGCATTCCGAGTGTCAGTCTACCGAGCAATTAACCCAAACGCCATTAGTGAGTCAGTCTTAACCTCAGAAACGGTGTACACTATCATTGTCGCATATCTTTAACAGTTATAGCGCGTAGAAAAGAGGATAGCACTCCAAAAATTAAGATTAACACAAGTCGAGACACAAACGCCTAATTATGTTTTACATACAAGTTTTAGAATACTAAGAATACAATACGATCGAACATAGCTATATGAATAGTGTGATGCTTTAGAATCTACATGTTGAAAAGAACAGAAAATATCAAGCTTACCTGCAGCGGGCGCAGAACAGTTGGACTTGCACTGCGGCGCGACACACATGTCGTTCTGCGGGAATGTACTGCAGTCCAGCATACTTGGCCATGGATAACCAACTTTTTCCATAGCAGGCTCACATGTTGATTTGACACCTTCACAAAGCGACCGGCAAGGGTAGATAGGCACAGGAGAATTTTCCACGCATACGGGCGTAAAGAGCGAGCAAAGAAGCAGCTGTAAGTCCTGGTGGCACTTTTTATGCAACAACGGCACCCAACTTCGAGCCTGTTGATGGATTTCTTCCATCGTTTCGTGTCCCAAAAGGTTGGGCAGTCGCATTTGATGATATTCCATGCCGCGGCAGAGTTTTAAGCTTTGCGGTATTGGTTGGCATACGTGATTCCTGGCAAACGGCGACGCGTCGATACCTCCGAATGGCCCGAACGTATTGGCGATCGCGAGAGGGGTGGATATGAACACTACAACAAAAACAGACCGCATCCGGCAATCCATGTTGAAGTCGGCAGGTTCTCTCGGGACGTCTGTCGTACAAATGATAGCGATCGACCCGCAGTCGATCTATACGAGCGACAAAACTACGGGCATGACGCAACGCTTTTTTCTCTTTCGGCAAACGTCTATCAAGAAGCGTATAGGTTTATTATTCATAAAGCAACGCGACTACCGTGTGAGATGTTGATGATAAGAGCCACTGGCGATATAATCGCCTCGCAATCGCGTTGAAATCGTTCTCTAAACTCGTTATCATGAATCGCATTCGGGTCACAATACAATGACCCGGAAATAGTTAACAGAACAATTATAAGGTTGATTTCCGCGGAAGGGGCATGAAAGACGCATGTATGCGAGTCGATGCTACCCAGGATACTTCCAATGCGACACGCAGAGACCTAGTCCAAATATTTACCAAGACTAATTGGTGTATTGGAGATGAACAGGGAAACATTTCCCAAAGTAGTGATTTTCATCACCTCGGTCACACGGGATCAATTGCATCGACACCAGTTGCAATGTGATTCTAATATTAGACGTGACATATCTAATCTGACGCTGTACCGCAAACAGATACTGGTTAAAGAGCTTGTGGGTTTGTTCTTAATGCGTTGCTAAACCCTGTTTAAATCGTGGACTGTCGGAGCAAGAGATATAATTTTATCATATGAAGTATATTACACCACAACGAAACTTCTCAAGCGTCGGCTCCATTATGCATCGATCGCACATGTTAGAAGTTACAGGATTAGATGGTCGACATTTGTGCTCTGTACAACTAACTGTATAGTGTTGTACATTCATCTGAAGACATATTAACCTATAACAATGCCTGCACAATGTGTGTGTGTGTAATCAAGACTTCACAAACTATGTTCCAAGGTGTTCATTCGTGGGCGACATTGGAATTTCAGCTATAATGTCTTCACAGCTAAGAAATTTCCAGGTGTGATCACTACACTGTTCAATCAGTGAGGTCTGCGGTTCATGTCACCTTTTTGGCTGAGGCAGACGAAAGTTGACTCAAGGTATCGGTGAGATTTTATGGTTACATACATGGTTTTATCTCCGAGTTTTGTTATTTACCATTCCCAGGAGAAACGAGCTGTTGTACAACACTGGATTATCACCATAGGAGAACAAAAGGCATATTGAAGAACTTAGTAATGAGGATAATTTAGCATGTCATTAAGAACCCTTCGATCTTCAAATTTAATTATTGATAATTTACACGCACAGATCAGCTTGTAATATAATGCGACTCATTATTCAAGTTTAAGGTTTTGGGTTTTAGTACGGTTATTAAAATCCCAACCATACCATTTAGCTGGCAGTTCGGCGGAACGTAGGTAACGTAATCCCCGCAAATTTCTGAGATTGATCGCGGTACCCACGGGATGACGACAATGAATTTTACCGAAAAAAAACTTTGCAGTTATCTCGGTAAAGTGGTTGTAACGAAAGTAATTATATCAACAGTTAACCAATCATGTTCGCGCGCAAATCACATATTGCCGCAATGCCTACATGCATAATTCCATTAATGTTAGTGTAACGAGATGTTGTATACACTTACCGCGAGCCAGGCTTCCAGTAGGTTGAGAG
>ATSW01003522.1:0-12077 GCA_000444245.1 Botryllus schlosseri | reverse complement strand
GGGGGCTACGCTTTTTTCCGGTACTTATCATCTACATTTGGTGCCAATTTGGTGGTTGTGATGCTTAGACGCGCGAAGCGCGAAAAATTTATATAATTCATGATTGAATCGATCAATATTATCGGGAACTGCATATATATTGCTATCAATTTTTATCCTCTCTGTGCTCACATAATCAGATTTAGCGGTAGAGCTGATCGAGGGAGGTGTTTTGGAATAGATAGGCCCTCTAAATAACAATAAAACAACTTTGGGCGTACCCGTTGGTATATTGACTTCGTTACATGATGATTTCGTGACCTCCTATCTGCTATGTCAAAAGATATTGAAATCGCCCAAACGTACTAAACTAAAAGACGTACACGATTTCAAATTGGTATTTCTTTACTGGCAAATAATGTTCCCTCGATAGGACATTTGTCTTGTTGTGGGACTCTGATCGCCAGGACAAGAACATTCGGCGCCAGCCATTTAGGCGCCTATGGAAAAAAATATATGTATAGATATCGAAGTTTTCAGTCAGCACAAGAACAGTCCTTTTCGGCCAAGGCTTGCTCGCTGCTGATCGTTCTGGCGCACTTCTCACAGTCGCATGTTACATAGCCTATAACTTCATGTCTTGGCGCGTCGTGGTGCGGTAATGGCCGACGCCCAAGTGCTCATTTCTATAAATCATGCGTATTTTTTGTTGCGAAAGGGTACCCAATATTCAACATATATGACAATATTAAATCGCGAATTGCATTGCGCCAATTAAAAATAAAACATGATTTATGGTAATTCACGATATTATTTTGGGGCTCCTTCGAGCTCGGCCCTCCAATTGGGGGGTTTGGGTGCGGCAGTTACGGTCCTGAGTAAATCTTACGCAATGTTCATGCCACGCGGAGAGGACTATTCGTTAGTTTCTCGCAGATTAACTTCGAGCTAGCCCGTTGTTATTGATAACTTTGTTAAGCCATGTTATTTCGCCATTCCTAGAAAATAATGCGCTATTAAAATGATATCAGTATCGCTCACGCGTACGAGACCATACTAAAAAAATCTCTTTCGTGAGGCGCACGTGATAGCAAATTCTCATTTCTTCAAGGAGCGCAATATTTACCTTTTCGGGCCGCACTTGTACCTGGGTTTCAGATTTCAGTGATAACACTATTTGCCCCTGACAGTCCCCTCTAATTTTTCACGAGTCTGCGCGCCTGCGTGGTCCATTGGACAACAGCGCTTAATGACTAAAAATAAAACATCACTTCGGATTTTGTTGTGCGCAGCTTAGATTTTCTGTGCGCAGAGACCGTTTCAGCACTGCCCATTTGCGCACGTGCGCAGCTTAGAGGGAACATTGGTCTTGATGCATTGGTCCCCTTGCAATGTGTCTGTATCTCAATATTTTGGCAAGCTATGCCAAGTACAACAACAAATTTATTCACATATTTTGAAATGTGATTTTTTTCGTGTCAGGCGCGAATATTACGATAGTACATCGCATTTTCACGATGTGTGTGAAAAGCCAGCAGTCTAGAAGGTGCCGTGAGATAAGGCATACCTGAACATACATTATTATTGATGCTGATGCGGCCCGCGGTGTCATCAAAAACTGGGAAATTTGCCCGCGAGCACATTTGAGTTTGAGACCTCTGCTGTAGATGATGTTACTGCTAGCAGTCCGTTACCACACTTAATTTACATGTCATGAGATTCTGTTGTGATTTCCAAATTTAATCCCGTGTGTATAGGCATATATATTATACGTCCCGTCTTCGATGATTAGGCAACATACATTGCTGACGACATATGATATAAAGAAACTGGGGATATCCTTGGTGCATCAGGGCTGTTTAAATTGATAATTTCATCCAAAATAATTGGAATAAAAACGCCGCAACATTTCCACATACCAAAAGTAGAATATCACTCTAGAGCAGAGGTCTCAAACACGCGGCCCGCGAGAACATTTCGTGCGGCCTGCGACGGCATTATTGAATTTCAAGTATTTGGCAATACATCCAAGTGCCACATATCTTTCTTAGATATAAGAACTTAAAGTTCACCCTAAAACGACTATCATTCACTAAAATCTCAACAAACTACTACTATATCACATCACTTTGACGAGTCTTTTCGTGAATGAACAGGGGCTACGAGAAATCTTATTGGAAACACGAGGGGTGCGATCGCTAAAGTCAACAAACAATGCTATTACTATGGCTCAATAATAATTCTATTTAAGTTGTTATCGATATGTTCCAATAATTATAATCGAAGGCAAAATCTGATTTATTTTGACTTTGGCAATGACAGTAGCATTAGCCTACTTATCACGGTTATATCAAAAGCCGGAATAGCATACCCCGCTCAAATGCTCTGATATCAGATCAATCTTCAGTAGATTTTAAAATATTCTACATAAAATTGTGGCATGTCAAAGGTCCACTATAGCTGCAATATTGTAACCCGACAGTTTGACAACGTCATGATGCATCCACTCGCATGGTGACTATAACTCACTATTTCAACAAATTATGCCCGCCACAAAAACTTTATTCAAATATTTGAAAATGTGAATTTTTCCGTGTCAAGCGTGGATAGTACAAAAGTAAATTACATTTTCACGATGTTTGTGGCATGCCTGCCTGCAAGCTCCCGCCAAATAAGGCCTACTTGGAAATTATACATTGAATATCCCTTTATTGATGCTGCGGCCCGTGGCGTCATCTAATACTAGGAAATTGGCCCGAAAGCACATTTGAGTTTGAGACCTCTGCTCTAGAGGTTGGTCAAGTCGCGGAAGTATGGGAAAAGTATCAAATATGATATGGAAGAATGTTGCTATGGTATGGACAATTGTCCATTATGGTATGGAACGATTGGACGGGTATGGAGTACGGAAAATTCCCATTCCATTCCATACCATGCCCTGCCTGTAGCTTGATAACAAAGGATTTCATTAAAAACAAAGGTGTCTATTTGGAGGAACAATTTTTGCATCATTTGACTGGTTGGGTGGGTCTCAAGATGTGTCAATCTGACCCGCAACCTAAATTTAGTTTGAGACACCCCTTAATTAGATATAACAGACAGCGCGAACTGTCATATTCATTTACAATTATATAGTGGCATTTATACATACTTCGGGCACTGGATTAATGATGCCGCTTATCCAGGCATTCGTGTATATCACCTCGGTCCCATGTTTCTTGCGGTGCGGCTGCAACATTCCTATGAGCAGATTATATTCCGCTATATTTTTTACTTCTGCAACGGTTGAGCTGTTCTCCTTGCATATCTGTTCACCCGCATCGTACGTCATATTTTTATCGCCTGTCATCGATATCCAGAAACATTCACCGGTGGAACCGTAATGGCACGATTTGCGAATAGCTGCAAAATTTCAAATTCGATGACATACTCACACTCACAGTCACATATGACGAAACGACCACGTGCGCCCGGATCAGGGCTTTGGAGCCGGAGCCGGAGCCGGAGCCATGCATTTTTACCGGAACTGGAGCCGGAGCCGGGCTCTACATAAAATTCAGCCGGAGCCGGAGCCGGAGCCAGCCGATGTATTTCATAAGATGCTATTATATAAGCGACAACCATATCTGCTAAGTTCACATAATTCAACAGCAGGCCTTCGCGAAATTAAGAATCTTTTCCTCTTTGGCGCTACGTTTTCCGACCAACCATATTCCTGGGGATTTAACAGCAGAGCAGTTATATGTTCAATGTTCAGTTTTCATACATGAGTGCCGAACCTCGGTATGCGAAATATGCCTGTGAATATTGTGGGTATGCGGCATACCCGTAATTTCATCATCAGCATAACCTTGTTGGCCAATTGTACGGTTCGAAAATAATGATCACTGTATTATGCGAAATGGGAGAGAGGATAAAAACGTTATTCCGCTGCACATGTCGATATGACGAGTACGAGCCGAGAAATTCCATCTCGTCGTACCTATGAATCGAATGAGCAAATACTCGTTCTTTCGTGATAGTTCTTTAATCGGGCCGTGAAATTGGACAGTGCCATTGAGTATGCAATCAGACATGCCAATTGGAATTCATTACTGCGCATGATCGTTAATTCACTCCAGTAAGGATTTTCGAGCGTAAATAGGGGAAGGCAGAAGAGTAGCCCAAAACGCCGTTTCACTCAGCAAACAATTGTCGCGGTGCGAGCCACTCAATGCGATGTCAGGACGACCAGAGGTGGTCAAAGTAGTCAAGAAAGCTACTCAAGTAGAAGTAGAAGTAGCGACGAAAAAGTCTACTCAAGTACGAGTAGAAGTACTTCTTCCATGAGCAACCTAAAACTACTTGAAGTAGAAGTAGAATTTATTGACTTTAAAAGTACTCAAGTAAGTAAGTAGTTGTGAAAACGATCCTAATTCGTTCACATGGATTGTAAAAAGGTGCAAATTGAACTATGCGAAAGGTGACGAGCTTGATTCAGATTGATGCATACCAGCAGGTATCCAATTTTTGATAGCATAAGCATTCGTCCTCATCATAGGATGAAAATGATAGTATTATTATGGAAATGCGATACTTATCCTCTGTTTTCTCGAACAGCACGTTTTGGAAAATAGCATGGTATGGCGCCATCCCCCATATTATAAGGTCCGTAGTTTAGTCGAAGAGCAATACGAAGAAGTTGTATAGGATACGGTGTAAACACTTTGCGCGATTAGTAAACTTTAATAAAAATATGGGGGACCGTAAAAATGCCATATTGTGTAGCTTTATTTCCGGAAATTAAAGGCATTACTACACTTGCTTTTATACTTCAACATGTATTTTATCCAGACAAAAGAACTGATATTAATTATAACTCAAAGTATATGATACTGGGAATTGAAAATAAAACATAAATACTACTTCTAAAAGGGGTTTTCATGCCTTCAGTTCAGAAAGTTTGAAAGGCGGTATTCTAAAACAGTACTAAAACTAACAAAAAAGTCAGAGTCCACTTTCCCAGGTCAGGACGGGCCATGGACATGCTAGATTACGATATGACAGGTAAATGATGGATTGCGAAACATCAGTTTCAAACGATATGATGAGGCATATATACTGTGATGAATTATTTCGTATGGTCGAAGAGCGACAATGTGGTGTGAACGCAGGGATATCTAATTCTAGATATCCCTGTGTGAACGGAATCACGCCAACCCGCTACGTAAATTATATTCATCGATACTTTCGTGAAGTCATACTGGTAACTGCGTATCCACTGCGCGCGAAGCGCGACGAAAATTCTGGGCTTTACTCAACTTTTATGAAAATTAAATGTTGATGCTCCGTGAAAACAGCCCCGAAATTCCTCAGGCTATCTTCCTGATTGGAAGATTGAACTACTTCTACTTCACAAACTGAAAATAGCGAAAAGTAAGTAAGTAGATCACAAAATATTACGAAGTAGAAGTAGCGAAAATCAGATCTACTTGAGTAAGTACCAGAAGTAGAGGAAAACTACTTGAGTACTTCGAAAAAGTAGAAGTACTTCGTTACAGACCACCTCTGGTCAGGACCCCATGGTATTTTATGTTGGAGTCAAATTACTGATTTGATACGCGATTTCCAATTTATAATCATCTGTTTCGTAAATTCATTCTTGACGTCTGCTTGATACTCTAGTATTCCCGAATTATCGTGCACTGTGACTTGTAAATGTGCAATGTGCATACTGCATAGTTTAATTCGTTATGGGCATGGCGCAATGTGCATGGCACGGTGTTCAATTCGATTATTCGATTCGTTTCAACGGGAAAATATTAAATTCCGATAAACTTGATCGACACCGGATCGACTGGTAACGAGTGTACCTATATCGAACGTCAAACCATTGGCCATTTGGTACAACCCGAATTTCTATTGATAACGTCGTGATACCCGCCCATATTGCTCTTGCTACAGTTACAGTTGAATAATAATCGCACATTTAAATATTGAATTGAGCTGTAAGGCTTATGGTAACGAGTACAGTGCCAGTGTTAAAACGCCGCATCAGAATTCTAATGCTGTACACAGCAATGGCACGGGGTAAAGTGCGTTCTAGTGCAGTGGTTCTCAACCTTTTTCACCTCGCGGACCGATAAAATTTCAAAAAATATTTGGCGGACCGGTGGACTTTCAGAAATTGAAATCAACCCAAAATGTAGAGTATGAAGCCGTTTTTTGCAAGTATATGGTGCTAGAGCAGAGGTCTCAAACTCAAATGTGCTCGAGGGCCAATTTCCTAATTTGTGATGACCCGCGGGCCGCAGCATCAATAAATAGGGGTATTCAATCTATGATATCCAACTAGGCCTTATTTAACGGCGCCTTGCAGACAGGCATTCCACAACCATCGAGAAAATGTAATTTACTATTATACTATTCACGCTTAGCACGAACAAATCACATTTTCAAATATTTGAATAAACTAGTTTTTGTGCCGGGCATAATTTGTTAGACATAATGAGTTTAGACATCATGCGAGAGGACGCATGATGATATCGTAAAAGCTGTCGGGTTGTAATATTGCAGCTATTGGACCTTTGAAATGCCACAATTTTATGTAGAATATTTTAGAATTCACTAAAGATTGATCTGACATCAGAGCATGTGAGCGGTGTAGCCAAATCGGGGTGTCCGATATACTTATGATAAGTATATAGGCTATTGTTACTGTCATTGCCAAAGTCAAATTAAACCAGCGTTAGGTTTTCTTCGTTTACTATTGGAACAGAATAATAACAACTTAAATATAATCATAATTGTTCCATTCACATAACACCGCGCGTAGCGCGAAGAATATTTTCCAGTTGAATAAATTAGCCCCGAAAATATTCCACAGCATATAGGCCAATTTCCACAATGCATCTGGTACCACCTATGGTGCTTTGTACCACGAAGGGGATACGGACCCCTGGTTAAGAACCCCTGGAACAGAAATGACTAATCGCGGAAGAATCCATTGGTGTTACAGCTGTGGAGCGTACCACTACCTTACTCGCCACCGATAATAACATGGACAGAGAGAACGAACAACATCNAGGATGTAACCAAANATNCGTCANGGGNGCCACAGAATGCCAATGGTTTCCNTACAGACCTGATTANATTTCTATATTCTATATACCTTACGCAACGCACGCANCGCAAGCTACGGGCTTTTGATATATTAGCTACTATTCCCCACGACAGCTTCCTAGATTTTTGCGTCCGTAGGATTGCCAAGTCACTATTCCGAGAGGCAAGTCCTTCTCTGGTTTTAACGTTCGACCCTACTCAACTCGAGAGTCATTTTTAGTTNATCACTTTGTCAATCCAAAATCGAGNAATNTGACGAAAGATCCCACCAAACAAAATCACAATTTTCAGTCACGAATCATCAACGGTTCATGTTTTGTCATCATGAACCTGAAATGTGACGTANTAGCGATCTTCCACNGCATGGNAGATTNTAGGAAGCGATGTGATAGTGANGTTTGTTTAGATTTCAGGTTTTTGTAGTNGTTTTAGAGTGAANTTTAAGTTCCTAANTNNAAAAAAAGATNTATGACACTAGAATACATTGTCGAATACTTGAAATTGAAAAATGCCTTCGCGGGCCGCACAAAATGTTCTCGAGGGCCGCATGCGGCCCACCGGCCGCGTGTTCGAGACCACTGTGCTAGAGAATGAGATTTTTCAGGGTTTTGATCGTAATTCATCATGTTCATGATGGTTTGGTATACATGATATTTTACGGTAGTGAGTCTGCCGAGTCGAGGTAAAATTGCCTTTCCCAGATAAATGTGCTACCGCCGAGAGTCGTTTACAGTCGTTCCCGTCGTATGCCGTGTATTTAGGCGACCACGCCAACTCGAATATTCTTCTTCTCTTCGGCAATATCGAGAGAAGAAGTGTTTCAGAGTCGAACCAAGCACCTTGTCGTGCTACCTTGCTGAATGTTCATTGCTCACTACCACCAGAGGTAGGCTACTTTGGCTACTACGGAAACAATGCACCGCACGAAAACACCTGTCAACAGCTGTACCTGACCAATGGCCATACACAAATAATTTGCCGAAAAGGCACGTCGTCAGTCAACCCCCCAAAAATGTTGGTCTTGGGCCCAACGGTTCGATGGATGCTTTCACCACTACTTGTAAGAACATCCATTGTACTAAATACAGGCAGAGAGTTTTCGTAGTCTAATCGCGAGAAGCGTGGAAATTTTCTATAATTCATGACCGAATCCGTCAATAATATTGGTAATTGCGTGCATATTGCTATATTTTTTTATCTTCCCAGAACTATTAGATTATCCGGTAAAGCAGAGTGAGGTGTCGTCTTTGAACATTTATGACAATAATCAAATTAAACATATTCGGGCGGGACTGTGGCAATAATTACTTCGATACATGTCCTTAATTCATGACTTACTGTCTGTTATATAGTGAATAGATATTGAAATCGCCCAAGCGTACTAACCTAAAAGAAGTAAACGATTCCAAATTGCTATTTCTTCACTGGAAAATAACTTTACTCTGCGGGATGGCGTTTTTCGTGTGGGGTACAGATTGCCAGAACAGCGAAATTCGGCTCCTGCCATTTAGGTGCCCATGGACAATTTGACATATGTAGGCCTATATCGATGTTTTCGATCTACAAAGGGCAGTCGTTTTCGGCCAAGGTTTTCTCGGTTTCAAATTTTTGGCACACTTTTCGCAGTCCTGTGTTAGCCCAAACTTCATCATGTGTTGGTGCGTCGTGGCTCGGCAATGGCAGACGCCGAGAATCACTGATCTTACAAATCATGCGTATTTCTTGGCGGACGGGCACTCAATATTCAATCTAATTAGTGACACAAAATCGGACAAAGTGTGAAAGAAATTTGAAAAAGGTTTGACGAAGTTTCAACTAAAATAATCTATAATTCATGTTCATTCACGAAATACCTTTGGGCACTTTCAAGCTCGGCCTCTCTCAATTAGGGTTTTTGGTGTGGCAGAGGGCCTAGGATATATATTGCACAAAATAAATGAATGGAAAACGAATCATCGTGCAAAATGCGCATTTTAGCAAGTCAGCTTGTAGGCCTACTTGTCGCTCGCATGTCGTCAAATGACACGGCTTGAACTTCAAGTCAAATGTTTCCAGACCTAATGTTACCTCACGAAGTTCTCAATCAGTTTTGTTTAATTTTGATGTTCTATTGATTTCTTATCAATTGACAAGCCTTCAACTGCACCTTCAAATTAAGATATGGAATTGTAAAAAGCCTGACGGACCGGTACCGGTCCACGGACCGGCGGTTGAGAACCACTATTCTAGTGCAACTATGATGTTATCGACAATTGACAAGTATTCATTATGACGTCACAAGCCGGCATCTATGTCTTCGTTGATGCATCCGATGTTACTGAAGGCTGACAGACTCTAGATTACTATAGATAACCAAGCTACGGGTAAATTAGTAATCTATATAGACCGGGGGGCAACCTTTTCGGCTAGCGGGCCACATGAAATTGACGAACGAGTGCGCTGCCCACTAGCCGCACCAGGCGCGTAAAATTTTCAAATTTAATATTATTAATACTTGGGTATATTGCGGGCACTGGCGTAGCAGCATGTGCTGCCGCCTCTGGCTCTCGCCTAAAATGCCGCCCCTCCCCTAAGTAGACCGCCGCAAATTTCGACATATATTCATTAGGGTTGACCATAATTTGGAAAATCTCAAAATTTATGCGTATCCATGTCTCATTTTATAGATTATGGATAAAAAAACGTCAATGAACCTGCAATAAGCTCACAGGAAAGTCGTTAACATTTGTCTAAATGCGTTTGAAAATAGCTGCCGTAGAGTGGGCGTGTCAGCGACCATAGAACGACAAGCAGACTAGTATTCACGAAATCACGGCTCTTGATTAGCTAATCTGCTATGCTTCAATGACCACGACGGTGGCGGATAGGTGATCAGCTGGTCAAGGAGTCGGCTAACGGCGGTGATTCTGTAAGCGCATTGTAGGTTGGTCCGCAGATAATGATTTAAGATTAATTCAGAACATGTTGAGTGACGAAATACATGATGAACAAAGAACAGCTGCTTCACAAAAACTTTAGATACATGACTTGATGGCTTATTGTGAAGGCAACCGTTGCAGCCTGTATGCCTTATTTTCATCGAGGGAAAGCACAAAAACACGAGAAGAAATATTGCAAAGGCGCTTATGCAAGTGGTCAACGAACTTCTAGTTTCAGAGGGGATGTACCATGATTGAATACAAATATAAAGCTTTGACATTGACACTACTGTGTCTGATCTTATCTTGTCGTGGTAGCCTATATAATTGAACTCTTAAAAGCTGTACGGGCTGGATGAATCAGCCATTTATGCTTGGCACTTGTCACATTCTTGCAGCATAATGAATCATACCCGCGAATGCTGACAAAGTCCTCAATGATGCCCCGGGAAAAGTATAATGGGAAGCATTGACTATGCTGGTAAGGTCAGCAAAAAGACTGTTCGCTTGCATTGTTTAGCATGTCCATAATGAATCTTAGATACTTACCGGCTGCATCACGACTAATGCTTGAATCAAACCAGACATGGACATAAAAAAGAATGTATTGAAGCTGTGCGTTAGTTAAATTTTTTCAGAGTCCCAGCTACCTGGTCGGCCCACCTATCTTCTGAGCATACAGGATTGTGTCCAGAATCCATCTCACATGGTGTGCTGCACCAGTTGGGCGATAACTAATATACCTTACATGCACTGCACCCAGAAAAGCAGGACCACTTAGCGTACTCTCTATCACTGGGGTTCTCGACCCGCGGCGTCTTTCATTACGAACGCAATTACCACTGGCAGTATTGTTACATATTGATTGTACTTGTAATTGTAATTGACTACCGTAGTCACTATTTATTCTGTTCTAGTTTCTAGATATATGCTCGAGTTGATTGCTATTGTTTTAAATCGGTATTCGGCTGGACTCTTGTCCAAAAGAATCACGCTGTGTAGTACACTTTTAAAAAGTGTTTCACTCGCCGCGAATGGTTCGAACAGAAATAAGAACAAGAACGGGAAATCAAACAGCGAAAACTGGGTTTGTAACTCTGCGTGGAAAAATGAATTTGCTTTATCAGAAATAGATGGAAAGCCGATGTGTCATATTTGTCAGCGAACAGTTGTCGTAACTAAGCATAGAAGCTTAAAATGTTATCACGACAGTTTCTTCAGTATAGTTAAACACATCGCCTGATCTTAGAAAACGTTACCAGCTAGGTGTCAAACCGGAAATACATATTTATAGGCGTTGTTAAAATTGACGACGACGACGTTACAAACGCCTCCTTCAAAACTGCTTGGAAAATCGCTAAACCCAAGAAATATGCTAGAGAAGGTGTTATTTCCATAAAAATTTAACATACTCAGGGCCGTAACTGCCGCACCCCAAACCCCCAATTGGGGGAGGGGGCGAGCTCGAAGGGGGCCCAAAATTATTTCATGAATTAGCATAAATTATAGAGTATTTTTTGAAAATTTGTACAACTTTTTTGAAAATTTTTCGCGCTGGGCGCGATTTCCAGTTGCCACGTTTCTTTATCATTGGGTACTTTTCCCCCAAGAAAAGATACGCAACATTTATAGAAATGGGCATATCAGCGTTGGCCATTACCGCGCCACGACGAACCAAGACGTATAAAGTCTTAGACCATGCAATATGCGACTCCAAGAAGTGTGCCAGAACGATCGGCAGCGAGAAAACTCCGGCCGAAAGGGACTGCCCTTATACTGACCGAAAACTTCGTTATATATACAAATTACACATAGGTTTAATTGTCCATAGGTGCCTGAATGACTGGCGCCGAATGTCATGGCAACCTGAACCTTAGAAGACAAATACCATCCCGCAGAGCTGAGTTATACGGCAATGAAGAAATACCAATTGGAAATCGTGTGTACTTTTAGTTTAGTACGTTTGGGCGATTCTATATTTTTTAATATAGCAGACAGGAGGTCACGAAATAACATCATGTAACGAAGTCATACCAACGGGTACGCCCACCCGAATATGTTTAATTATTATTTACGGGC
>ATSW01003519.1:0-10545 GCA_000444245.1 Botryllus schlosseri | reverse complement strand
CAAATTAGATTAGAATTAGATTACTGGCATTTCGCTCTAATTTAGTGAAATTAGACAACAATTGATTACTAGATCAAGTTTATGTTGCGCATAAGTTTAATCAAAGTTGTAGTAAAAAGTTGCATTTCAAACTATATATTCTGGTATGAGATATTCGAAAAGCATAAGATTTGCACGCTATATGCTTGTTTCGTTTCTTTATCCGCTATTTAATCGAACATGAGTGCATTCTTTTGTTCTTTCGGTTTGAAACCTACATGACAGCATTTCGGCGTCAGCTTCTGCAAAGCTGTCAAATTTGGTACGCCCTATTTCACGGAAAATACATGTTTTGCCAGTACGCCGCAAGAAAATAACGCAATGCGGGTATCATTTTCCGCAAAAGGGTAAACAGCCACGTGATAACCGATAAAAATGTCAAACACCACACCCTAAACCCCCTAGGTCTGCATACGTGACCCGAGGCATTGAAGAAAAACTCAGTGTTGGAGACTTTGCCAGAATCAGTTGCCTTAAAAATGGAAATGTAATTATGAGCGGCCTCACCTGGGCGTCCGTCAAAGGGGAAATGACGTCAAATTGTAACGATAGTGAATCAATCAAGTTTTTTTTTTATATAGTTGAGACACTGTTGCGCTTGGCTGTGGTTTCTGAACTTTAAGCTTACAAGCCTTTGCGACATAGATAACTTTCAAATGCATCTAATCCATCACATAGCTCTTTGCTAAGCAACTCAGGAAGAGAACCATAGATGTAGTTTTATAGCACGCCAATGCGCAATACTTGATAGAAGTTGCAGTAAAAAGTTGCATGAAAATATAGTAAAAGTTGCAATATCAGACTTGCGATATAAGAATTCTTCAATCAGCTTAGAAGACTAAACTAAATGCATTCTGAGTATTTATGAAGCTATCGAATGAATGGCATTTCCAACCAAATTCTTGGAATGCAGTTTTATGATTCATGTGATGGCTTTTTCGTTATTAAGGTACGGTTTGCCGAGTCTCTTCCTTTCGTGATGTGACGATAGATCATGCTTGCAATTTCCCACTGACTGCGTGTTATTGGGCGGGCGCCATGGTCTGAATAATGCATATGATGACAATTTCAGCAACTTTCAACGCCAACAGTCTGCGTTAATCGCGCTGACATCTGTGACTTACCAGCCTGTTAACGCAATTATCGCTCGAATACCTGTCTGACAATGTCCACCAGAGAGAGCTTGTTGGATAATCATGGAAATATCGGATTCTACATTTAATTGCAAATTACACATCTAACACATTACTATATTTTACTTCTACACAGTAGTGCTGACATTTACCGTATAAGTCGGGTGTGTGGGTCGGCTGTGTGTGTCTTGATCTCAGACGCATGTCTGAGACTCAGCGACCCACTGGGGCTCGTGTTTTCCCCATTCAGCAACCATTGCTTTGCGAATGTAGCAACGCTGACTACAAAGCGCTTGGTAGAATATCTTACAAATAGAAATATATTGACTAACGTCCGTGCAATTCACACCCGCAGATTGAATTATTCTTATCCGTCAGTACAACATTATATTGCAGAGGTCTGAAACGCAAATTGTGCTCGCGGGCCATTTTCTAGTTTTGATGACTTCGCGGGCCGCAGCATCAATAACAGGGAGATTCAATGTATAATTCCCAAGTAGGCCTTATTTGACGGGACCTTGCGGACAGGCATTCCACAACATCGTGGAAATGCAATTTACTATTGTACTATTTCCGCTTGATACGAGAAAAATAAATCACATTTTCAAATATTTGAATAAAATTGATTTTGTGCCGGGCATAATTTTTTTAATTAATGAGTTATAAACATGCGAGAGGATGCATCATGAAATCGAAAAGTGCCGGGTTATATCATTGCAGCAAGTGAATCTTTGACATGCAACAATTTTATGTAGATTATTTTACAATCTACTGAAGATTGATCTGATATCTGAGCATTTGAGCTCTGTATCCTAATCCTGGTTTTGATATAGTCGTGAATCGTTATAAGTATTGGCTATTGTTACTGTCCTTGCCAAAGTCAAATTAAATCAGCGTTAGATTCTGCCTTCCATTATTGGAACATATCAATAACAACTTAATTATAATCATTATTGAGTCATAGTAATAGCATTGCCGTTTTGTGCTTCCAATAAGATTTCTAGGAGCCCCTGTCCATTTTCAACACAATTTCGGATGGTACCTATATTAAATCAGAAAGCTTATGAACATAAAATAGCGCCTAGCGCGAAGAATATTTTCTAGTTGAATAAATTGTTCACGAAAATATTCCACAGCCTATAGGCCTAATTCCACAATGCATATCGTACACCCTTATATGGTGCTTCATAGCCCGATGGGGTCTACGCACCCTGGTTAAGAATCCCCTGTGATAGAAATGCTACTCGCCACCGATAATAACGTGGATAAAGAGAACAAACAACACCCAGCATGTAACCAAGTAGGCCTATTCGTCACGGGGGGTCAGAGAATACCAATGGTTGTCACACTGATCTAATTAGATAACTTTATACTTTACGCAACACAAGCTGCTACCTTGTGATATATTACTATTCCCCATGACAGTTTCAAAGATTGTTGCGTCCATAGGATTACCAAGTCACCGTTCCGAGTCACAAGTCCTTCTGTGATTTTAACGTTTGACCCGACCCAACTCGAATCATTTTTATTTATTCAGCAAATCAATCCGAAATCGAGTATTTTACGAGAAGATCACACCAAACTAAATCATATTTTCAGTTACGAATCATATGCGGGTCATGTTTCATCGTCATGAACTATAAAAGTAACGTAATCGCTGACCGACCGCATGGTAGCATTTAAAAGTGTTGTGATAGTGAAGGTTGTTGAGATTTCAGTGATTTATATAGTATAGCTTTAGCGTGAACTTTAAATTCTTATATCTAAAAAATATATATGACACTTGAATATATTGTTGAATATTTGAAATTCCAAAATGCCGGCGCGGGCCGTGTGTTATAATGCATCATTGTTGTACCGAATATATAAATGTAGCCCTACTGCACTACCTGGTTACAATGTGATCATGTTAAGTGTCATGTCTTATGTGCAGGTAACGCTTCCGATGGCGATGTCACAATGATTATGGTCGTTAGACCTGATACCGCAGAGTACGGATTTCGAAGTGATCAATTTACCCTCAGCAATACGTCTGCGTCATCGGGAACCGTAGTCGATGGTCAAAGGGTGCAGGCATCTATCAACGTTCCCAGAGAAGCGATTGGCGGTATACGCTATATTTGTTTGACGGGTTTATAGCTGCCGAACTGCATCTAGATATAGAAATTGCCATCATCGGAAACTCATGAATTATGTGACCGCACAGACGTATTTTGATTTGATCCCAGCGGATATTCAATTTGAATTGTTAAGCGGACATGCCTATGTTACCATGATTGGTGCTATGCTCGCAATGCCTGTAAATGACGCCACATATGAATTAGCGATGAAATCAATGCCGCTGTTATAAGGAACTTTTGATATATTCGTAGTTTCTGCAAAGTAGTGATCGAACCTCATACAGGTCTGGAAGAACTACGAAATAGTTCTCTTCCAGAAATGGGAAATTATTTTGTATGACTGGCATCACTTTCCTGGTGAATGCAAAAAGATATACATTTGAACTTTTCATGTAGGCTAATTACTACTATTACTACGTTACAATTGGTACTCAAATATTTATTCGAACCATCTTGAAACTTGATATCCGACTCGGAATCAAATGACCCGTGCACTACAATTCGTCCATCCCACTGCGGCTCTTATTGTGACGGATTGATATTCAATATAGGGTGTGGGAACAATATTTTCAGTGATTGAAAACGAGTGTTGTTATTTCATGTTCTAATTACCGCCATATGATGGCAGTTGACAACTGGAATAGGGCCATCGTTTCAGTGAACAAATATATTTCACTGACGATCGTATAAAACCTCGATTCTATACTTGACTTAAATCAGCATGGTGGATATTTTTCTTCCAGCCTCCAAACTTTCTGTCAACGCAATCGGTAATCTGGACAATCAATTTCCAACAAGTCACAACGTTATTTTGCCTCCGAATGCAGACCAGGAGGATATTGTCAGCTTAACGACGCTTATAATCTCAGCTACAATTGATAATGAAAGTATATTCAATTTTCCACCGGGAGCAGTCGTACAGTACTCGGTAAACCTGCATCATTAATAGTACTTTTGAAAGTTATATGCATGCGAACAATGTGTTGATTGCAATATATCTAAGTTTATCTATTATATAAATTACGCCGTATTCAAACAAAGATACTGTAATTGAAATAGCAGCTTATTGCAGAGTCTCGCCCCGAAGGTCTCAATACAATTAACTTCATCCATGGGCGGATTGAATTCAGAAATGCCTGTCATAGATAAATAAATCAAATCCAATGTTATGGATAAAATAAATGATATCGTCTGCATATAGTATAACAGTAAATGTAAATGAATAAAAAAAAATCACAACCAATTGTGGTTGCGTCCCTATTGCTTTGCGATATACAGTCACTAACAACACCATGAAGACGGACAGTTACAATTGTAATTATTCCTGTTGTAGCTTTACTAGAAACTACTGATTACCATGTTATATTCAGAAACATGACATGGGGTGGAGGGCTATAATACCCCCGTAACTACAATTTCTAGCTTTTTTTTATTTTTTATTTAAGTTGCCTGCATCGCATGGGAGCGCATCGCAAGACTCTAAGTGTGTGTTTTGGAATGAATCTACAGACAGTTGGAGCGACAAAGGTTGCAGATTGGCTGGTTCAACTGCCAACGCACTGACTTGCTCGTGTGATCATTTGACAAACTTTGCGGCATTGTTGGTGAGAAATATAACATGTAAATCTTAAATCGGAATGCGGGAGAATGCAAAACTATCCATTGGATTTTATCTCCCTTTGGTATTGTGGATACGTCTTTGTAAACCATACGCTTCTTTCTGATTGTATGCATTAGTAAATATCATGTATAAGGTAAATTAGGATATTTTGACTAATAGTTTTTTCCTAAAAGAGACCTAAACCTGATGCGGAGGATCCGCCGGAGCCAACCCCGTTAGACATCGTGACAATCGTGGGATGCAGTCTGTCAACGTTCGCGCTACTCATTCTCGTGATGCTATTCCTGTGTGTCCCGTAAGTGCACGTGAATTGTCGCTTATGCGCAGGAAATGTAGCGGTCATGTTTATATTTTCAGCCTCGACATGTATTAAGTTATCGCAGAGTTTATGTTCTAATTGTATAATTATCCGGTGAAACAGGGGCCTTGTTCCATTGAGAATATTAAAAAAAACTTTCGATTGCTGAAACTTCCTAGCTTACTAGAGGACATCTGACTTAAGTTCCATGCCACGTTTATGTATCGTTACATATTATGAATCCACTTCCATTGAATGTTACATTACGACACGCCCTTTTTCTTCAGACAATGATCAGCTTTTAAATAACTTGCTCGTTAGGAGAAAACAAGGCTGTACACTAGGCAAAACCCAGAGATATGGAAAAAAGTTAATTTAGAACAAGCCNACGGGACACAGTCCCGTACTAACGTTGGTGAAATATGTGTGTTTAAGGAAAACACGGTCAGGAAGAAAATTCCAAGGTTCCTTCCTCTTGCTGAATCTCTCCATCGCTCTTCTCGGACTCAACCTCACGATACTCATCAGCGAAATGCCATTTATTGCGTATGCGGACCATTATGATGACATTTCCACTTCATGTCAGACGTTAGCAGTGTTTTTACATATATTTCTGCTGGCCTCGTGTGCCTGGATGAATTGCGAAGGAGTGATGCTTTTTCTAGCAGTGGTTAAGGTAAGTTGTCGCAGAAACGTGACGAAACATTAGGCTCTATTGTAATTAGGAATGGGGAAACCATAGTAACTATGTGATTCATTTTGAATCGAGTATTGGGCTTAGAGTCGAATGGATTGTTCTAGTATCACAAGAGAATGAATAATGTCGAATGTCAAATGTGTACCTTGTATAGGAGCATAAAAACTGTAATGTCAGTTCAACATGAATGGAAAGGTTATTTGGTCTCTTTTAAACGTATCTATGTCAATGCACTTTGCGATAATACTGTGGGTCGCCCGCGACTTAACAGAAATGTGCACTAGGGCTGTCTGACTATTTGACTGTAAGCAAAAGATTGTCAGGAGGCGTCATTATTATAATACTCCATTTAAATACAAAGATCGTAGCAAATGACACAATTATAGTGGAATCGATGCGTTTTTAAAAGTCAGCATGCATAAGATAGTTCTTTCACATCACGTTTTTATGTGACTTTAACAGCACCGATTGTCCTTAATCTACCGACATACGGCATCGGCTATGTGGATTGTTAGTGCAGTATCACATTGGTTATGAGCTCCCATATGCCGTATTTCCATAGCTATTCATTCAATATGAGAAGTCTACAGTTTTATATTTATTTTTAGCCTCTCTATACACGGGCGTATCTCACGGACAAAACAGTGATCCTGTTTTCCACAGCGTGGGGATGGATAATGCCTATAATATTTGTGGTAATCACGGCTGTTGTCAATTTCAGCATTTACATCTACCCTCATGCCGATGGTTTCGCAGTGACGTAAGTTTACCTGTTTTTAGAGGACTCATGTTATGATTTGACTCCAGCCTCTGTTTTGAATTGAGTCAGATGATATGACTTGAATTAGACTTGCTATGAGAAATTTTGAATATCTCATGACTCAGGAAAAACATTTCAAGTCAATTTTCACGTCATCACATATTCTACTTCGGGAAGCATTCTGAAACTTTCGGCCGTACTAGAATTGACTACGTCATCAATAACAATCTCATATTTAATGATTACATTAACGATTACGTCTTGACACAAGGTACAATAACGCATCTCCATCAGCAGCGATATCGGAATAGATTCGTAATGCCCTCATCTGCTATCATAAAGGCAGTTATTGGCAATATGTTATATCATACATGTTCGCGACCCACATGCCTGAATCAGATACATCGGATATTGCAAATGAATAGGATTTAGAAGCACTCATAATGTATGAGTTGCTTTGGAATTTGTGGTGTTTGTTCTCTAATTTCGAATTTTAATTGGTTACCGTACTACAAGACAGCCATAGAATAAAAAATAGGAAGGTGTCATAACCAGTCGTGATATTATTTTAAATAAGACACCCACATTGTGACATTGGTCAATAACAGGAAAATAAGACGCGATGATAATTAGGTGGCATGTCTCGGTACAGGCCAGCGGTCACCAACATGCGNGNNTAAGNGANAGGTGCCCGTGAGGTCATATTTTGCAGCCCGCGACTAGATTTGAGATTTCGGAAGAACGCTAAGAGAAGCATTTTGAAATGCTGAAATGATTGCAGTTTCAGCATATTGTTGCTGTGTTTCACAATGAGTTATATTTTCTTGTGGCCAGCATCACTTTTTCTCGCTAGCTAGAACGGCTTTGGTGATGGTAATAGCATTCCATCGAGGGAGAATTAGCTGATATGGATGGACAATTGGACATGTTGTCTTGACGGGCAACTTCTCGAGCACGGCCAAGACCGAGACTGTTAAAAAATGGCTTGGGGCTTCCCCACAAGACTAGGCTTTTCGTCCAGATCGTGTTTCAGCAAGTAATGTCTCCCGCTATGCCCAATATCGATACCATAGTTGCTGAAAAGTGGAGCCAGGTATCGTGCACAGCTCGGAGGACAGAGTAAAATTAAATTGATTGATGGTCATGATTTTTTTGGTGAATTTGTATTCATTTATTAAAGGGGCACTGCGCTCTAAAAATGATGTGGTCTTAAATTGAAGAAAAAAAATAAAGACACATTTTGGCCGCAACCATTTTCTTTAGAACGCCAACGTAAAGGAGCTTCAATTTAATGAAATTTCCACAGGACCAGAACGCTTCAGCGGTCGCGGCTGCGCGTCATTTCTTAACCCGTTACATGGCACTATCGAATGTAAACATTACATTCGATAAGGGCACGATGCCTTCACCGAGGCACTTGCTCTACGCGATTAGTCAGTCTCGCAGAGAACGAACTTTAGATAGTTGTCAGCCAATGTTATGAAGTAAATATGTTTACACGCCAAGGCGGTTTAGATACGGCTTTGAACAAACGATGTTGCGATGTTGTTATGAAACGTTGCGCGTGACGTTGGCCACCAATTCCACTCTGGCGATATATACCGGTATGCTTTTTGGGTAGGCTTAGGAGTTGTGGGTTCAGGTTGGGTTTGCGTACCGTTGGATTACGGTTAGGGATGATGAATTTTACTACAGTACGCGAACCCTGAACACAATTTTGAATGTCATAAATTTTGTCATGTTCATGGGGAACACTGATTGGTGGTATTCGTGTTGTGGATAATAAATTTCTGTTATCCTGAAAAAACGTCTACGGTATTGTCTTGCTCCACCCAGAATCTTCATAATAAGTTTGTTCCACTTTGTATTGAGGATATACCAATGCATTGACATTATTGCAAGCTGCAATGACAATATGTGCCGTTACATCGTGTGAAGTTACAACGAATGACGCAACGCATACTCTTCATAAAATTCCTTCTGGAATTGCACTAAGGCGCCAGTGGTTTAATGCCATAGGAATCTCGTTGAACAAGATAGAGCAGAAAAAGATTCTTGTATGCAGTAAGCATTTCAAGATAGGCGATTATACTCGTCCCCGTAAAGGAGATACCGGTGGCAAGCGTCGACGACTTAAAAGGCGTTGGTGGCAATCATCTCTAGCAAACTCTCAGGCATATTATAAATGGTTCTTGTGTATTTCTTGATAGAAGCTGTACCTTCGTTGTATCTTACAAAGCAGTTCTATAAAACCAAGAACGTATCAGATCGGAAATTGACTATAGTTTTGGAGAAAGATCAATCTTTGGCGGAATCTTGTCAAGTAAGGCTACATTTGCTTTTCCCTACAACATGTTGGATTGACTTTTATTCATCTCTGTTTAGGAATCTGACTCAGATTTTATGGGCCCAACATGTTCGAAATTGATTGGTAGGAAGCCGACCAAGTCCAAGGTATTTGTTGGTAACTATATTGAAAGTTCCCAAATGCATTATATAACATTTATCTCGACAGACCGTTACACATACAACAGCAATCGAAGAATCTACGATGAGGAACATATGGAGGATGTGTTACGGGAGAGGAAGAGTCAATGTAAACCAATTACACTGATGGGTGATGGGCGATCGGACTCACCTGGGTTTTCTGCAAAATATATGGTTTATTCATTTATGGAGGAGANGACTGAAAAGATTGTCCAAGTCCAATTGGTCCNAAANACAGAGTGCTCAAGCAGTGTTGCAATGGAAAAAGTTGGNATGGAGCGTGCCTTGGATGCANTANTTGCTCAAGGTTTGTCNATTGAAACCGTTGTGACTGACCGGGCAGGCGGGCACCAAGCATCANGAAATTGNTGAAGGATAAATATNCATCAATCAATCANCAGTTTGATGTGTGGCATGTCTGNAAAGGTAACTGAATNCNGTTATTATTTGAATCTTCNTTTGCCTTNNTAACCNTNTCTCAGGACTGAAAAAAAAGTTNNTGTCTCTGGGTAAGAAGAAAGGTATGGAAGACTTGCTACTATGGACAAGAAGCATCACTAATCACTTGTGGTGGTGCTGTCAGCATTGTGGACAAGATAGCAGTGTAAGTCTGCATATGTACTATGTCATCCATCACATATTAATAACTTTTTATATAACGGTATGCAATTGCAGGTGCTAAAAAGAAGATGGATATCTCTTCTGCATCACATCACCGGCGAACATGAGTGGACAGTTGAGGGGGAGACATGTTCCTGCAGCCATGGTACTTTGACTGAAGACCAGTGCCTAAGAACTAGATGGTTGCAAAGCGGATCTCCTAGTTTCAAAGCATTAAAATCTTTGATAGAAAACAAATTTTTCATCCGTGATTTGGAGCAGATGACTCAGTTCAAACACACTGGTAATTTTTATGACTAATCACATCCGCATGCCTCATCTTTTCATTGCTTAGGCCAAGGTGGGTGTCTGACAGGGTTGTAACCAAGTCACAAAGTTCTGAGTTACTAGTCAATCTCACTTATAGTTTTGACTCGAGTCATTTTCAATTCACCACGGAGTCCAAGTCATCGATCAGCGGTTGAGTCTAAGTCATTGTGTTGACTGCTCGGTTTCCAGTTAAAGTCCTGTTAAACCCACTTTTTATAACTCTGTTTGGTGATATCGAATTGTTCGCATTTATAAATACTAATTTCCCTCACTTTTAAGTTTCTGATCGCATTTTCAAGTATCAGTACCAATAGACGAAATCGCAACAGGGTGGTTACTCTACTGCTCTTCAAATTACAATGAAATGTTGGTCTTGGCTGTCTGAGTCTCGAGTCATATGACTTGGTTCAAGTCATGCGCAATGACTCGAGTCCAAGTCGAGTCAATACACAGATTGACT
>ATSW01003517.1:0-14886 GCA_000444245.1 Botryllus schlosseri | reverse complement strand
TTCAAAGTTTTCTGTCAACCCCATTAAATTGTTGAGCTGTCTTTAGAGACGATGCAAAACTAATTTGACTCAATTCCAACTAGTAGAAGCGGAATTATTTGAATTTTTCGTTGATAATTCTCGGATTATCAATGAAAAACTCTAATTCATCCATTCAATAAATCTCATGGGTCTTGTCTGTCTGCTCCCGAATCCTATTCCACGATCGGTGCAAAAAGAATCGAAATTATGTTTAACATTTGCATCCTTTGCATCTTTCTTGACTGAAATTAAAGCTATGAACGAGAGAAACTGCTTGGAATTAATGATGAAATGCGGATGTTTGTCCAAAATGCAACCTCCTTAGTGTTGCAATGACCTTTATTAAGGCAACTTTTCTCGGCCTGAGTGTGTCGCGGGAGGTTTGTAATTTTTCAAGTATGCCACAAGCTGCGATAGTGTGGGAACCACTGTTCCACTGCTTTTCATCCAAGGTGTATGCATCCTTTCAATGACTACTCCAAGTCGTGTCGACATCTGCCATGACTTTTCATGGGATAGCAGTCTTGCGGCGTATTGGTCTGATAAAATGGCAACGTAATTGTCACGTCCCAAGTTCTCACTCCTCCGATCACGAATAACTGTCATTGTAAGCCAGACAAAACGAAAAGTTCATCATATACGACATTAGTTTATTAAAAAAGGGGCCTAGTTTCAAGCATGTTTCTTTGATGATGATACAGAAAATACACGCCGTCAGAAGCGAAATACACAACAGGCACCGTTTTAAATCCGTGCTGACGTCCAGTTGGGCCACACTACTCGAAAGCCAGTCTCGACAATCAAACGAATTGGATACGCAACGAAACAGAAAAGTAATAGCATTCCGAATGAATAAAATATGACGTTTTGTGCATATCCACGCTGTGAAGATAAGCCTGCCTTCTCAAAATTCGCAAAAATCGAAAAACATCCCAACACGCACAGCCAAGATCAAAAGTATTGCAAGATTGAGCAATTGAGCGCACGAGTGGGCCTAGCGATTCACGCGCCATCACAGGATATTAGTCGATAACATGGTCGTAATGGGAGGCGCAAGAGGTAAATTGCTCACATTATCGTTAGAAGATCGTCCCTACGTGAATTGAGCCTAATCAAATGCTAGAGAAGTGAAAATCAGCAAAAAGGACAGACGAAGTATCTCACCACACACTTGCTACCAGCTACTATATCTTAATCGGAATTGATACGTGTTAGACTACCAGAAGCCTATCACAAATTTCAACAAATCGTCAAAGACTTCTATCTATTTTGAAACAAGATACAGTCCAATTATGAAGTACTCCAGCCACTGCCGAGATACAGAGTTTGCATACTTGACTACTTCCATAGTATTGCCGGATGAGACGAAAAAATATAGACACACACACCACTGTTTTTTTTTGTCTGCAAGCTAGGTCAAGCGTGATTGGTCGGGCTTATCGAATGTCTGAATGAATCAAATTTTGTTTATAGCACGTCGCAGCCGCCTCTCTTCTTGTGCTTTCTCGTTTGAAGCGCGGCGCGGGTCGCCGTCTCGAAAACCTCCCGCACCCCGTCCTTGGTCTTAGAGGAGCATTCAAGGTAACTGGAAGGAAAAAAAACAAAGCATTCCGTAAGTAGGGCTGTAACCAATGTTCCCTCTAATTTTTCACAGTCCTGACAGACGAAATACCAATCATGCGGTGACTTCACTTTTCTTCAAAATTGCAATGAAATGTCTGACTTGGTCGTCCTAGTCTCGAATCATATGACTTGGTTTGAGTCATGCACAATGACTCGAGTCAAGTCGAGTGATCATTACTTGACAGTCGAGTCATTACAGTGGTTCTTAACTTGGGCTGGACAAGGTCGAGTGCCCGAGTGATTCAATTGATTATTTGCATTCGCGACATGTATTTCAGCATCACTCGCACCATAAAAGTATGTATGAAGGATCTGGAGTGTTGAAATAAGCACCTTTTATGTGACCGCAAATCATATAATCCCAGTTTTAAAGTACATGGGAGACAATTTGGGATTTTTTTCGACCATACCTATTTCATTGCACTCGGTGACAACAGCTGTGGATTGATCACGACTTCACGGATACGTCATTTTTTGCTAACACGAGTAGCTTTGTACATGTTTCGTATGATATGATGCGATACACCAATCGAGGTTTACATCATTTCACGGTGGAAAATAATAATGGAGCTACAATTCTCGTTGGCAAATTAACTCTTAATGGCCAGGAACGTATCATTTCAGCAGTCGAAAAAATCATCTCTCCCCACTTGACTTAAATCATTATTCTGAGCCCTAGTTATGAATACATCGAGAAGGTGCCCAGTGACTCACCTATATGCACCGATTTTTTCTGCCATCGCGCGGCCTTCTTCGAACCTTACCGGCTCTTGCTTCATCTTACTAAGCTCTTGTATCGTCCCTTGATCTTGCCGCAAATCTTTCTTATTTCCAACCAATATAATCGGAACATTCGGACAGAAATGTTTCACCTGGAATAATAACAGAATCTCTCGTCGGACTGATGCCAGTAATCAGAAAAAGGTGCACCTGGTTATCATCATAATTGTAATTTTACTCGGAGAACATTTGCAGAAACTACTGGATTTTCAAAATGCGCAACTAGATATGGAACTAACACTTTTAAAAATTCATACCTAACTAAATAATACGCAACTAGCTGATAACACGAATTACTAAATTGCAAGTGAAAGATTGAAGATAGAAGCGGCATTTCAAAAGGACAGGCTTACGAGTTTGATATGGGAGGGTTTCAACCTAAAAACCCACCCTGTGGCCACACTACCGTCAGTAGTGATGATTCTGAGCTAGCATTGGCTGCAAAATAGTAGTTAGTTGACCATCAACCAAGCAGACGTGGGCCTAAAATTAATTTGATATCAACAGAATGATTCTCACGGTCCTAGTCCACCAATTCCGTAAGTGATTTTTGTAATATCTGTCCATGAGGTTAACATATCTGGTGAACATCGCCAGTAGCGGGAAGAAGTATGCAAATAAAAGTACCTAGATATGATTTATGAAAAAGTACCAATTCACAGAAGAGTAATTTCTGGCAGAAAACATTCTTCAATTTTTCGACTTTGACGTCTTTGCCAACATCTGCTCAACAGAGCGTCTTCACAGCATGACACGGCAAATTATTTGTCTACATCAGTGATTCGCAAAATGGCGGCAGCGCTTCCTGGGGGCGTCGGAGGGGGTGCTAGCTACACAATGGGTGATTGGGGGCGGTGAGAACAAAAGAGTGCGTTATACACTATAGAAATCATTTATCCATTAATTAATAGCTCTATTTGCGCACTGAAATGGGGTCCATGAACACGTGGTCACGTCACGTCGTTCGCTGTCGTACAAGAGCATTGAGTCTGAAATCGTCACCAACACTCTCCATAGATATTCAATTGTTCATTGCAATATTTAGTTTTTTGACCAATCAGTCATAACGAACAGAATTCTTAGCCATTGAGAGTTTGTACATACATAAAAGTCTCTACAACAAGTATGAGGAATTTTTTGAAACCAATGCACCACAATGAAGTACAATGCGTTTGAACAGAATTTGGCCTGCACGATTTTCTTCTTTGATGGTGTCTGTCCTGCTGCCTATGAATGACATTAACTTTAAAAAGGTGATATGCACCAACATCGTTAGTGTGATCAATAAACAGAACAAATTTTCGTCGATGCTACGGTGTAGGGGGGCGGGAGGGGGTTTGGTACTTGGATTATTGGCAAGTGGGCGTTGTGTGAAAAAAGTTCAGGGAAACACTTGACAGTAGCCTACCTACTGGAATGTCAATTTTATAGCAACTGATATCAATACGTCTACAAATTGCATATTATTGTCTCATAGTGAGAGTGTAATATCAGATTATTGAAGGCATGGACATAAAATAACAATCATATCTAAAAGGTAAAATAACTAGTAATCCCTACCTCGATTACATTTTATAGAAGTATAGGCATCGACCTCATGCACGATTACTTGTAATGTTACTACTTAGGCCAGAGATGAACGACTATAAATTTCAGATTTTCCAAATTAGAGTTGAATTATAGCTATGCAGTTTGTTTCAAATTATGTCGGAATTAGAATGACAGCAAGTTTTTTTTCAAATTATATCAGAACTTAATTTCTAATTAGAAAGTGCAAGAAAAATCAAGTTCAGTCCGTATCAGAGTCGAGTTCACTCTCTGAAAACCAGACATTATATTACAATTAGAGCTTAGAAACATTTCACAAATTAGATTAGAATCAGACTGCTGGCTGGAATTAGTTCAATTTGATAACTAGAGTTATTTACCTGTCCAAGTCTGCTTAGGCCAGAATGTACAAATATCAGCTGGAACCGTAATGTACGTTGAGCTGAGGGGCTTATCTACACAATATTGTTGGTCTAAAATTATCACATTGCTTAGTCACATGTCCTAATGAGCAAAAAGCTTGTCCTTAAAACCAATATTTGTTAATGGAACAGATACAAGAGGGATTTCAGATGCATAGATCAGCACAGATTCGATGTGCCACTTAGAAGCATATTGGATTGTATGTATGGGCTATCAATTATGCAAGCGATATTGACATGAAACAGCGAATACCTCTGGTGTCCATTTTTCAGGAATGTTCTCCAACGAATCGGGACTGTCTATAGAAAAGCACATCAAAATCACATCGGTGTCCGGATAGGAAAGGGGTCGCAGACGATCGTAATCTTCCTGACCGGCGGTGTCCCACAAGGCAAGTTCAACCTGAAAACAATTCAATTGTTGAAAGACAGGGCTACTCTTGGAGTTACAGTACTAGAGTGTGAAATACAATAATATGTTGATATTGAAATAAAACCAAATATTTTCGGCTGACACTCGTCACGGTTAATTTTCAGCAACTAGTAGAGAATTGTAAACAACATTGCACATTAACTGGACTTGGACAACTAGATAATTCTAGTTTCTAGTAATTGGAGCAAAATGCCATTGATCTAATTTCTGAAATGTATCTATGCTCTCATTTGAATACTAATTCAACACAGCCGCTCTCCCTGAATATGTTACAGTAGAAGTTAATCGGGCAAAACGAGCCTAGCTTGCCGTACAGACATTTGCCATTCTTGGGCATATGAGAATAAACTGAACTTGATTCAGTTTTCAAATTTTTGCCAATTCACTAATTCTACTTCTAATGTAATTTGGAAAACTGGTTAGCTATAATTCTAATTAGCCTATAATTAAATTTTGAGAAACTCAACATTTTCGTGTTGTCTCAATCGTTTATTAATAATTACTCCGAGTATCAGCCAAAACCATTAGGGTATATTCTAATACCGGCATAGACATATTCTTCAATTCAATTGTGGGGAACAAATTGATAACTTCAGCCCCAATGCAAGATAGCGCCGAAGGTGTTCTCACATTTGGGATCGCCAACAGGTAACCAACTCAACTGAAAACTAGTCATGTACCAAATTATTTCACCATTGCTCGATTTGATACGCCGTCTGTAAAGGTAGACTGATTGCGCAACACATTTTTAATCATGCAGTGCATTAGGCATATAGGCATTGTTAGAGCATCTATGGTAGCAGTGGATTAATGACCTTCAACATTTTGCTTCACCCGAACTACCAATGAGCAACTAGCTACTGATGTCACTCTGATTTAGATTGTGATGGCTGCTCATGACTAAAGCAGTTCCGCCTTATTATTCATATTAAACATGCAAGGGTAACTGAAAACTTTACAACGTCAATAGGGGATGTGGGCTAAAAATGAATTGAAACTTCACATCGTATCGGGTACTTGTATTTCGAACTAGGACGGTGGTTCCCAGCCTTTACTAATATGGGAACACACATAGTTCAATCTGTAAGCCTTCGTAAGAGCCCTTAAAATCACAGAACAAAAATTTACCACCATACACATACTAGGCTACTATAGATATATAACTCGGGCACAAAACAATCCGTACATCAACAGAGTGTTAATAGAATAAAACCATTAAAATATATTATCTCGATTTCTGCTGTTCTCTTTTAGATACCAGTTCATCAATGAAAGGCTTCGCCTTGGAAAGTGACATGGTATTGGTATATCATCATTGTTAGGTCTTAACGTAACAGCGTGATACCAATTGCTTAATTAAAGATGAGCATAGAAATATTGGAGATAGCATTGGCATTTCCGAATGACGGAGTTTTTATTTTGAACCACATCCTCTCCTGAGTACGCCGCTGCGTGACAGGCCCGTCATCACAAATTATATGCATGTTCCCTGGAACACTGGTTAAGAACCACTGGACTGGGGTCATCATTTCGGTACCAAATTTAAAGCAATAAAAATACTATTGAATATTATAACAAAGAACAGTAGGATGAGCTGGAATTGCAATTATTCAAGACAACTCTTCATAAGAATTGGTCTTTCCAATGAAACATGCACAATTGCACATTTTGTATAAAGTTGATCACCGTATAAACTGCCAATCTCGTTAGTTGACGGTCAACTAGTTACAAATTATTTTGAGTAGTTCTAGTTGCACACTTGAAAAATGATTCGGTTTAAAACAATTGAAGAACACATATCTTCGTTTGGCGTGAATCGTGATACCGGCGTTCAGTTGTGCGGTTTTCTTGCAGCCATTGCGAGCTCAGAGTTATCACCACTAACTAACAGTGGCGTAGCCAGGGGTGGGTCTCTGGGATCAGAAACCCCGTCTTTTTGAAATGTCCATTTCATCTCCATTATTTCTTAGCTCAATCTCAGCAATTCAAATCATCAGTTATTATTTGTTTTAGTTAGCTAGTTGCAGTTTTTTAAAGACTGTTAGTTCTAGATCTAGTGAGTTTTAAAAAGAGTAGTTTGTTCAAGTCTGGTGATCACAAATCAAGAACATACATGATATCAATCTTAACATGAACTTACCGTTTTTCCATCCACTTCAATGTCAGCAACGTAGTTCTCAAAAACAGTAGGTACATACACTTCCGGGAATTGATCTTTACTGAAGACGATCAGAAGACAGGTCTTACCACAGGCACCATCTCCTACGATGACCAGTTTTTTTCTAATAGCAGCCATCGTTTGGTTTTACTCTATGGAATGAACTAACAAGGAAAAATATTTGTGTTATCATCATCAACTGTCTAGCACCATACAAACTTCACAAAACGTGTCACCCAACAAACAACCAATGTAACATGGTCGCCACAACAACACACCATAGAATTCCTATCTATTTTCACAAGTACAAGACAAGTTACGTAACAGATTGCAGCCTCGTACCGCAACAACATTTAAGACGAAGTTGCAGTTGGCATTTCTAAAACATCTTAATTATAGGCTTCGCAACAGTCAAAAATCTACATCTTCGCTGCTTTGAAAAACGTTTCTTAACTACACAAGTAAGTTCCTGAATTTTTGTTTCAACTGCGAACACGGGGTAAAGATAATGACTGAATAAGACCGGTATGGTGGGAATGTTAACTTTGATTCGAGGATTGTTTATCAAATTATGCAATGGGACATCTACGACACGCAGTGAGCAGTGCATGGACAGATCATTGCAATGAATATTATAGTTAAGAGCAGATTTCCACTCGACACAGTGTAGTAAGCCTGCCTACACATTCGAAATAAGCTGATTTCGCAGGTGCTTACTTCTAAACATGTCATTGAACTCAAGCCGGGCATAAAGACCACAGCAAATTAACTTGAATCCCAGTAAAGCATTCAGTGAGATGATTGGAGATTCATCAACAAAAAGTCGAGCAAGGCCTGATTCAACATGCAGATTATGAACACTTCATGTATGGTGGCAGAAAATCAAGTTTCATGGTCATTGGTCATGTGTAGTGAAGGCATGACAATGACAATGCATCAAAAATACTGTTCAGTTGCGCGGTAAATGAACCAGCTGGGCTATACTGCAGTAATTGCATTCAACACAAAATGTGCATTACCATATGCGGAGGTGGACAATTCAGATAATGGATACACTTCGACGGGACTGATGCCATAGTTATCACGTTTCACATGTTTGTAAAATATGCCACTACTTTCGGAGTTACTGAGACTGTTTGAGTTATCTCATAGAAAGAGACTGGTAAGTCCTCAATGAAAGAGATGGGCAAGATCAAATTGAATCCATCAACCACTCTCAAATCATAACATCATTCCTAATAATTCATTAGTATTTTAAAATTATACTGTGGTTACTTCAAAAATATGGATTCTTGTATACGCTTGCAACCACAAAACACCAGACATTTTGGACATTCTCTTTGAAATATGGATCTGGGGTGTGGTATCAGATTGCGGTCAATACTGATCGTAACCCCAGAGAAACATCACCTATAGACCTGACTCCGACAATAACCCCAGCCAACGCTAATCTTAGTACCAACTCAAGATTACGCTGATCCTAACACTACTCCTAGAACCAGCCTTTACCTTGGCACATGATATCGATAACCTTTGAAACACTTGATCACAGACAACAAGGTTGAATGATGAAGCTCCAATCAACTACCGACACCGAAGTCTGTCAGATCATTGAACATTTGCCGGTAAACGGTTTCCGACTAAGCTAGTGGTTGTAAGAGCTTCGGAACTGTTGTTTTTCCAATGATTGGGCGGCAGCATGGCGCCTAACCCGGGTCTTGGCCCAAACATATTACAAGGGTAATGGCCAGGCGCGTAGCCAGCCGAAAAATATGGGAGGGGTTTGAAATGAAGAGGGCGGGGTTTCGATTTTTATAGCATCAATTCATTAGGGTTAAGTAATGCGTAAATGACGATTATACAATCGCCTCGCGTTGACAAACTTACGCGTATGATAAGCTTGCCAACGTGTCCGGAAGTGCTGTTAATTAGCGAGTCCCTGATCTCTCGCGAACAATTGAATACGCGGGCTTTCTCAACGCGTATTACGCGCATATCAACGCATATTACGTAACCTCGGCGACGATTTGCACAAGTCAAAATGTCCGAATTGTTATGGAATCTGTTCTATAATGGCACCGATTTCAGGTGGTTCAATTTCAAACCTTTCTCATCTTTTATAACTCAAGCATTGACACACATCTTCCGATGGTTATGTTCAAGTATTAGCGAAAATCAATCAAGTATGTACGCACTTTCGCACGTACATGTTTGAGGACATTGAGGTCGATTGCGGACATTCCATGTCATTCAGTTTAGCGATGTCATTCTTTAATCACAATCGCAAATCCGCATACAATCCATCGAGAGATAGGAGCCAAAGCATGCTAGGCCTGAGACGCGATCGTTAGGCTAGCGATGATATCTTTCGTATCAGGCATATTGCGGATGCGATTGTTGTGTAAGCCAACGATGATATGGTGCGGGACAGGCAAAGCAAATGCGATGGTATAGTTCGCACCGGGCCTATTGCAGATGCGGTTCTTCAAGCCAGTAGAACTAGGCTTGTTAGAGACGTGATAAATCAGGCTAGCAACGATTGCCGAGCGCGCGCCAATCGATGACTTAATTTCGCAATCATCTCAGCGAGATCGATTCTCGCTAGTTTTTGCCGTGCTGGGTGCAATCGTTGCTAGCCTGATTTATCACGTCTCTAACAAGCCTAGTTCTACTGGCTTGAAGAACCGCATCTGCAATAGGCCCGGCCAATTGGCCGCGCGCAAGCCGGGCCTGGCTGTGTTNAAGGATTTTAGCAAAAAATGTTNGCGTAGATTGAAGAATGCCGTTTGAATACAGTGTTCTTCAGATAACCTGTTGCTATTTCTTCGTTCTTTGTTGATATTAAGCCGTCAAATTGTAGATCAAAGTTGCGTTGCCGTGTATCGGTGAATGCGTGAGATTAAGCATCCAATTGTTGAAGCATAGTCTGCATAGACCTAATAGAGTTCTAGATTTGATGAGATCGCGGACCACGCGANAATTATGAATTACGCGTCGCCANTGAGGTGAATACTGCAATACATCCGATATNATTAATACTGATTACGCGCGTTCGGAAAAGCGACGCGACGAGTTGTAGCTACACTGTGACTGTGATTACATTATACGATATAACGACNTTGTCTCCCTTGCACGCACGTGAAAAAAGGCCCTCTCTCGTCTACTGTGCACANGAGAGAAGACGCGAGAAAAAGGCCATCGTATGTATCGGTCATGTCATTGCGCAAGAGCGTGCTACAAATTAGCTNGTGCTACCGNCCGACGAAATATTGAAATGCATCGAGAGGGGTTTCGCGTAAATGGAAGGGGTTTCGCGCTTCAAAAGTCGGGGGTTCCGACCCCCGAAACCCCCCCCCTGGCTACGCGCCTGGTAATGGTTGAAACGACTTGACTGTTTACAGTTAGCGCCACTGCTTTGAAGTATTCATAGGCCATTAAGAGTGTGATCGACCACAACACATGTAAGTAGGTTGACATGATTATTTGAACCAGCCTATCATACCATTTCCCTTAATTTTGATACAGAGATTCCGGTACACACAAATCCAAGACGAGTATCAGTTGCAATGATTCGAGTCAAGTCATGAGGAGTCAATGTTTTCGAGCAGTAAGACAACTAAAATATAAGCCTTCACACCAAGAAAAGTTGCAATTTTCCGTTTACAACTTACTACCGTACACTAAAAATGCCAGTTCTACAATATATCCAGCTTAAATGGTATTTTTTAACGATACTAAATTCATTGCACTTTGTGACAATGCTGTGGCTTGATCACGACTTCACGAAAATATCATTTCCAAAAATGGTCGTAGCTTTGTTTACTGCATGCGCTGGACGCTGTGATACTACCAACAGAGGTTTCAAGGATTCAAGAGTGGAAAATGGTATCAAAGTTTTATTATCGTTGATAAATTAGTTAGCAAGGAGCATATAATTTCAGTACTCGGGGAAAAATGATCTCTCACTTAGTTACTCGAATCATTGGAATAAATACTAGCCAGATATTCATGTATTTCCATCATTGAGCCCCGGTATGGAATCTCCGTCCTTTTTTGAAATAAATCCTGCGTGATAGGAGCATTTTACGCATGACAGAGTCAACTTTGCGGCGTGACAAGCAAGGTTACTGACTTCAAATGACTGTGTCAAGCCAGTGACAGGAGATCAGATGCTAATGGTTAGCAACTGGCAAGGTGCAAGTACTTTACCAACAGACAGTAATCAACAGATCCTGGATTGAGGATTAGGTCAAAACATTATATACCACATACTACCTGGAATATAGCATTTGGGGTGGCTGAGAACATTGACTTTTTTTCAAATTTTTTTTTATTTTTTTTTTAAATGAAATCAACGACCCATGACGGCGTGACCGCGTGCAACTGGCGACCAAGTCGGCGTGATCCTGCGTGCCTTGGACACCGATTCCATACTGGATTGAGCCTAGTCCTACTAGTAACCAAATGGGATCACAGTCTTCAAATTCAAGTTGTGCCTATACCCTGCACACATACTAGCTTTTTTAATATGTTATCATCAACTAATATGCAGTTCTATACTTGGACAGAAAATTCATAAGATAGATATGCTACTATGGCACTATGCAAGATGCCGTAATACGATTAATAATTCCACTATTACCCTGTAAAACTACGATGAGTATCATGATGCTAATTTCAGGATATCAATATGACGCGAGTCGCGGCAGAGATCATCAGACCGAGATGCGCGAGTCATATATATGAGGCTGTGATCCGATTTTGGTCGCTAATATGGCATATACTACATACTCATACTTTATGAGCAAAAAGATGAATCGTCTTTGTTTGGCAACTGATGTATGCTTCGCTGCGCCAAAATATATAAACACAAGACAGCGCCGCTCTTTCATCAGGTGTTGAAGTAGTAACATGTAAATTAACAATCTAGTTGATTTTGACCCTACGAGTATCATGTATCAGAATTAAGCTACCGGTACTATATGTCATCATTAGACCATAGATTTCCAAAGACCCCCCTACTAAAGCCAGATCGATAATCGCCTCAATCTATATACGCCGATAATATTGATTCGATATCACACTTTGACCACTATAGGTAAATAATATTGACACCGTGGCGCCGCAATATGGCAAGTATAGGCAGTCAGAGAACTGTAATCTGCTACACTGGACTTGGACTGGGAATAACAAACTATTATTTCCAATATGGAATTGGTATTTTCGTGCACACCAAAGATTCTACTCACTGCACACAGGCGTGAAACTGCATGGTAGCTGCTTTGGCAAACCAAATAGCCTATATATATAGCAAACGTATCAGTATTGTAACCCAAAACCCAGCTTACAGGTGTTTAGATGCATACTTGCTAGTTTGCTAAAATGCATAAGCTAGGACTCTAAACCTGTTTAAATAAATGCTCTGAAGTTTTGGAAATGCGCGTCTAACAAGATGACATCTCCTTGGGATTACAGCGAGGGTTTCACGTTTCATTAGTATCTATATCTGCTGCCGAAAATTCCGATTGAAAATTTATTGCATCAATTACCCGTCTCCCGAAACCGCGATTTTAGGAATCATGCTTACGTAATAGGAGAATCTAGGTAAGAGACTGATAAAACTATCAAATATACTTGGTACAGTACCGAGCTCAGCGCCGAGAATTCAAGGTCAGAAAAACCGAAGACGTATAATTTTCACCGATTTAACGAATAGGCGAATGTAAAACGATTTGCGAATACCGGGAAAACGATTACTAAAACGTAACCGCCGCGAATCTTCAAGATATGCGACAAAGCAAGAATATATAATCGCAATTCACTAAACCACACCTCTTCGCGTTTTGTTTGTCGAAGCGGAAGTCGCAGGCATCACGGCGGAAAGAACATTTGCAACGCGCCATTGATCTCTAGGTTACGCCTAAAATGATGACGCACTCGTTATAAAATATGAATTTCGACTGTGCGCGCGACAACTGAACGAATTAAAAAATACTTTTGAACATCTTAATAACTAATTATAACTGGATTTCACAATGGTGAGTTACATTTTATTTTGTACACGCGGTGGTGGTGAAGATTAGTAGAGAAGAGACCAATCTGTGTTGTTGCTATGCTGGAGTCCGGGTGGGACTGCAGGGTATGGGTGTCCTTCATTATTATCATATTCTTTTAGTTCTCATTCAGTGTGAAAATGCCCCCTCTTTGCATCGCCTGGTCCAGGTGGGCATCTGATTTCAAAGACTACTCCCACTTCTTTCGACATCGTCCTATTTTATCACATTCTTGTGGCGTATTGATCTCATAAAATTGTTTGTAAACTAATATGAACTGAAAAGAATTGTGATTGACTGTGTTTCATTTGACAAGGAGTTCTGACGCAACGGGTTGCAAACAAAACTTCAAATGTTCTACGATTTCTGTGAATCTGCTGCTTTCTGTTGAAACCGGGTTATTTCATAAATCGATGAGGTGCTCTCTTTCTTCAGGATTATTCTGATACTACTTATTCCACCGAAGCTACAATATGACATCCTCCTTTGCTGACGGTACGACTGCCAGTATTAGTGAGCTCAAGCCACTACATAATCCTCAACATCAGGTATTCCATATCGTAGGCTAGCTAACGGTAGGGTTACCATACGTCCACTTTTAAGAGGATTTGTACCATATTTTACTTGTTTGAAAATGTCCCCAGAGGATGCCTAAGTGTCCTCTTTTTTGAAAATTTTGGTTAAAATGCACGTGGAAATTGGACCGAGATAGGAAATGAGCGCTCAAGTAACGGCCTGGTGGGTTTGCCAGAAAAATGATCTTCTTTTGTAGTCAACCAACCACGAACTCGGGAAAAATTTACCGTTTAAGTCTGAGAATTTTGAAAAAGTGTCCTCCTTTCAGATTCCCAAAATACGGTACCTAACGGGCCCAAAGGACCTGGTTGTGCGTCCTCAAGTCGCTGCTCAACAGATTCGGTATAATAATATTTAAAGCTACAAGGAAACTAGAATTTGCCAAGTTTATCTATCGCTTCCGTTGCGGCCATTGCCCGAAAATTTCGATGTCTTCTTTAATTCGGAATCAAGAGCACATAAGTCGGTCGACTTACAAGATCATCCACCGTTCTATCAATTATGCCGTAGCACTACTGTGGAACAATATTTCGACGGTAATCCGGCAGTCGACGAGCATGTCCGCATTCAAATCAAAATACAACAGACTCTTGCATCAACTAGGGTAAGCATGATTTTTCTGCGCCCTACGGTATGGAAAGTACGTAAGTCATGCATAGTTGTAGGGATGACTCGAATCAACTTTTTCGTATTGTAGCGTACTGCTCCATGTTTAACCCATAATTACCCTCGCTGATGACTGATTACGTTACTGCTACGTCTTGTTGTGTTGTACTCTTTTATGCAGTCGCTTTTAGTCACCGTCCGAGCCAGTCGTCTTTTAGTATCCGTCGGACGAGCATCGTTATGTTTTAGTTGTTTTATTAAAAGAGCAATGCTGACTTGTCTACTTTGACTTATCGAGCCGCGGACCAAGAAGAACGCGCGCCCACGACAGAGCACGCTATATTTTGGTGACCCCGACGTGATTTCGCTAGCCTTCCTAGCCGACGTGATTTTGCTAGCCTACTAGCCGACGTGATTTCGCTAGCCATCCTAGCTGACGTGATTTCGCTAGCCATCCTAGCCGACGTGATTCGCCAGCCGACTCGAACCCAACGTGCACTAGCCGACTCGAATCCCTTGCTCACTCTCTGCTGTATTTGAAATGTCTTCTCGACGACGACGACAACAATCGATGGAAGATATTGCCAGCTCGGACAATTTGACTGGTGTCCCGAGGATGCCGCCACCGGTGGTCAATTTCTGGTCCCATTCGCCAGAGTCGTGGTT
>KE605265.1:858-18221 GCA_000444245.1 Botryllus schlosseri | reverse complement strand
TTTTCAGGCGATGATCGGTGTCGAGCTTGAAAAGGGGGCGATGAGTCGAAAAAGGTTGAGAACCACTGGTATAGAGTAATTTCTGTATCGCTGGAATTTCGTTACCGCAGCGATTCTGCCAGTGCCTGGCATTTAAGACCAATCTCCGATTATTTATTTTTTTATACTTTGCCTACATTAATTAATATAAATGAAAATGAGTCTGAAGTTGCTCTACAAATTTGTGCTGTCAAATCATAAATAATGGGACAAAATTATAAATAAACCCAGATCAAAGCTATGTTGGGACGTACACTTCCCACACTCACTCACTTTACTCATCAATTTTAATCAATTCATCATCTTAAACAATCCGATGGCTTCACCACAAAACAATCCCTGAAGCATCATTTAATTACATAGGCTTACATTAATAGGGGCATTCACAGTATCAGATGAAAAATGCAACTCAATTTGCATGATTATCAGTCCATGACCATAGTAAACCTAATGAGTATTAAAGTACCTTTCCGAATATACAACCAAATTTTAGTTGACATCTTAATCCTAACGAGGTCTTGATAAAGCTACTTTCCAGAGTGCATAAACTCGTGAAATAGCGACATAGTTGCATCGAAAACAGGTATACATATGTACATTGTACAACTATACAATATATACAAGCCTAGCGAGAAACGACTATACCAATTATAGTAAGCTATACTTACAGGAAGCGTAAGACAACATCCAAGCGCATGACAGCGGAATAATAACCCCCCAAATCGAGCCTTTTTTCCGAAACGATGTCATCAGATCACATACCAAAACTACTCTGCAAGAATTCTTCATGTAAAGACTCTTTCCTGACCACACTAACAACAGACGACTACCGTCCGAGTAGTACTGGCCACTAAATAGCCTTTCCGTATGACGTCACGCGCTCGATTGCCGTATTGTTTGCAGCTCACTGAAAGAACTACACTGCAACGCTTCGATGATCACAGTTATCTAGTTTGCCGCGATGCATTTTTTTGTGTGTTGGACTCTCCAATCAAGCAATTCAATAGAAGAGCACAGAGTTGTGGGACGAAATGATGCCACGGTGTGACATGGGATATTATCTAGTTGCTTTTCAGCGTCACGACACCAATGGTACTGGTTCGAATCCCGGTTCGGACCAACTTCTATATGTCGGAGGACGGAGGTTTCTCTGAGCTCCTCATCGCCGACCTCACTGCGGTTGCGGTGCATTGAAAAGCTCAGACCGAAAGCGAGCCGTGCTACAAGTCGGCAGCAAAGACCACGACGGGGACGCATGGATGCGAGAGAGACTGATGCCCGAATCAGCTAAAGATTGAAGAAGTCGTCCCCAAGATTACCAAAGATCAAGACTTATGAACATTACAAGCATTCGTGTCGTGGTGCACATAGCCTGAAAAAGGCGAGAAGCACCACTATAGAATGTGAAATATTAATAATAATCTAGTTGCTATTAATATATGTATGAGAAATTGAGCATAGAGAAAAACCTAGTGACGGTCCGGCAGGAAATGTCCATCACTGGTTTTGTGACGCAAACAGGCGCCTTGTTTTCGGCGATTGCAATGCAATTAACGCATGGTCACGAAAAACTCTCGATATATTTGTACTTCCTACATTAACAGAAGAATCCCGTCTCTGCCACACGAAGGGTTCTACAACACCACCTCGGCTCTCGCGAAATATATAACGACAGCGAGAGTTGACCAATGACCACCACATCGATTTGATGTTCTTTAGGTTACAGGCCCAAGTTCGGTGGTGGGCGGAGTCGGCTGTTATTAAGTAGTTCCTAGAACCCTTGCAGTTTTAATCAGAATTCTGCGTACATTACACCACACTTGCGAAGTTCAGGAGTGGTCGGAGTCAATCGTCATCAACTACATTTTCTAGAATCCTTTCCTTGCAATGTATTACTCAGAACTCAGCGCCACAGCACTAAACTTGCAGAGGATGCGTTTATCAAAACAAAAATGGCGCATGTTCAAAAACGCATGAAGCTCCCAATATGAAACAGATGTTCGATACGCAACATGATGAAATTGACCACGAGTCAAAAATGCGACACACTTCAGACTCACAAGCACTAAGTTGCACCTTAAGATGTGCCATGTCGCAGATAAATCCTTTCAACATTGCTAGAGTAAAAAGCTCTGAGAAGAATTCGAAGCGTTACCATCTTAGTCCCAAGCAGAATAGGGCATATGTAATTGAGAAAGAAAAGGGCCAGCGGTGCTATAATAAATATCTCGTCACATAAAAAATTTCTGCCACAATTATTTTTTCAGCATAACAACGAGCATGCTCAGACTAGAATCATCTACTGATGGAAGTAATCGATATTCGAAACAACATTAGTTTTTTTTATCGCACTGAGGTTTTCTCACGGTCCAACGTTCAACTCCCAGGAAACGGTCAACACCACATCGGTTCAATCGTGGTCAAGTATAGTCTCAAGCGGCGCAGTAATCGGTAACCGCATGCCACTTCCCAAACCAACTTGTGATCATACATAGAATATACAGCCGAAACTTCAAATCACTCCTTGAAGCATGGGTGGCCGGGGGGCAATGACCTTTGACGAATAGTAACAGGGTATTGGGTTGGCCAGTCTCAAGTGCCATTGACGCTGGCGTGCGCCGCGGCCCCTCTCCTGCTCAGAGTTGGTACCAGGTATTGGTGGCTGACCAAACGAAACACGTCGGCGCGTTCCTCCTTGTGGTACATCAGGCAGCTTTTGATGAAAGACTGAAAAAGAACGGGAGAGAAATCAGTCGCGTGGCGAGATAATCTCGAGTGCAGATGGGAATTCGCCGACCACAGAAACCACGAACCGCTGACCGCTGACCAATTCTCCTTCCACGCAGGCGGTGTATATTTATATAAATAACAACAACTGTAATAGCGATTCATTCAGAATAACCCAAGCTAACCCTAAACCGAAAACAAGCTATTCTAACTGTAACTGGCTTTTTCGAATGAATCTATATTATGACAGTCACCATTTTGGATGTTTTGCTATTTTGAATGCATCTCTATTATGACAGTCACTATTTTGGATGTTTCGCTATTTTCAATGCACTACTATTGTGACACTCGGTGTATGCAACGCCTCATTATGTTAAACACTCTATTTCGACACTTGGTGTTTTGACGCCAAATATTTTTCCCACATGCACATGAGTTTAAACCAGAGGCGGTCAGTAACGAAGTACTTCTACTTTTTGGAAGTACTCAATTAGTTTTCCTCTACTTTTGGTACTTACTGAAGTAGATCTGATTTCCTTTACTTCTAATTTGTAATATTTTGTGATCTACTTAATTACTTTTCGCTATTTTCAATTTGTCAAGTAGAAGTAGTTTAATCCCCCAAAACGAAAGATGGCCTGGGGAATTTCGGGGCTGTTTTCACGGAGTAACAACATTTAATAGTCATAAAAGTCTTAAATAAAGCCCAGAAATTTTGTTGTGCTCCACGCACAGTAGTTATGGAGTGACAAATATGTTTTCACGAAAGTATCAGTGAATATAATTTAGGTACCGGATTGCTAATGGTTCCACTCACACCGCATTGTCGCCCATTTCAAATATTTCATCACAGTAAATATGTTCCACACTAACGTTTGAAACTACCGTTTCGCAATCTAGCAATTAGGCTACCTATCCTATCGTTATCTAGCAACCCATGACGTGTCCTGCTAATCTGGAAAATCCGGCTTTTTTGAACGTTACAGCTATTTTAGCAGATCACCTTTGAAGCTTTATGGACAGAAGACATGAAATATATTTTCCGCTTTTTAGAAGTGGGTTTGTATGTCACTTGCAATTTCGAGTATGATACTCGGGTATCATACTTTGAGTTCTAATTGCTTTCAGTTCATTTGTCTGCAGAACATACATGTTGAAGCATAAAAGAAAGTGTAGTAATGCCTCTATTTTCCGAAAATAAAGATATACTAAATATAGATGTTACGATCCAAAATATTTGTTATTAACGTATACAAATCGCGAAAAGTATTGAAACCGTATCCGATACAACTTCTTCGTATTGCCCTTCGCCTAAACTTGCGGCCTTATAATATGGGGTAGGGCGCCATACCATGATATTCTCTAAAACGGGTTCTTCTAGTAGACAGAGGGTTAGTATCGCATTTTCAAATCAATACTATAATTTGCATCCAATGACGCGAAAGAATGCTTCTTTTGTCAAAAATTGATACCTCCTGGGATGCATCAATACGGATCAAGCTCTCTGCAACTTCCGCATAGCTCAATTTGCAGCTTTTGACAGTCCATGCGAATGCAATATGATCGTTTTCAAAACTACTTACTCACTTGAGTAGATTTAAAGTCAGTCAATCCTATTTCTACTCATACTTGAGTAGATTTTTTCGTCGCTACTTTTACTTTTACTTGAGTAGCTTTCACGACTACTTTGACCACCTTTGGTCTAAACCAATGGTTCTCAACCTTTTTCGCCTCGCGGACCGGTAAAATTTCAAAAAATGTCTGGCGGACCAGTTCACTTTCAAAATTGAAATGAAGCCAAAATGTAAAGTATGCAACCGTTATTTGCAATTGTATGGTGCTAGAGTGTGACATTTAGAGGGTTTTGATCATAGTCAATTATCTTCATGATGGCATCCATGTGATTTTATGGTAGTCTGCTGAGTGGAGGTAAAATTGCCTTGTCCAGATAAACGTGCTACCGTCGTAAGTCGTTTACAGTCTTTCGCGCAGAAGGCCGTGGGTTTACGACCACGCCAACACGAATATTCTTCTTCTCTTTGATAATATCGAGAGAAGAAGCGTTTCGGAGTAGAACCAAGCACTTTGTCGTGCTGCCTTGCTCATTGCCCACAGCCACCAGACGCAGGCAACTCTGGCAACTACGAATACGATGCGTGCCGCAAGACAACACCTTACAGCAGCTATACCGGCCATGCGAAAACTCGGACCGAAAAATTACTTCGTCAGCTCACCCCAAAAAACGCTGGTCTTGGGCCCCCACAGGGCGATAAGCCAAACTTCCGCGGGCTTCGCCCCCAGACCCTACAGTTGGATGGATGTTTTCACCTGCACTACAGTGAGCACATTCATCTACTCAGTGTAAGCAGAGAGTTTTTTATGTAGCTTAATAGCGCCAATAGCGAAAATTTTCGATCATTCATGACTGAATCAGTATTCTCGCAGCCGAATTTCTGGCACAACTTTCGGAGTCCTATGTTAGCCTGAACTTCATTATGTGTTGGTACGTCGTGGTGCGGTAATGGCTGACGCCGAAATGCCTATTTGTATAAATCATGCGTATTTCTCGGAAGAAGGACACCTATAAGCAAGGCATTTAGTGACGCTAAATCGCGCAAAGCGTGAAAAGAAATTGAAAAATGTTAGAAAAAGTTTCAAAAAATTACGCTATGATTTATGTGCATTTGAAAAATAATTTTGGGCCCTTTTCAAGCTCGGTCCCTCTCTAATTGGGCGGGTTTGGGGTGCCCCAGTTACGATTATGCACAAAATGAATGAATCGACAACGAATGCAAACTGCGCTGCTTAGCCATGAGTCAGCTCGTGTCTGTTCTGTACTTGTCGCCTGCAACATTGCATATTGAAATTAAGGTATAAAATTGTAATATACCTGACGGACCGGCGGTTGAGAACCACTGGTCTAAACCCCTCAGATTAGGGAGGTTGTCGAAATTGATTGAATAATTGCAGCAGGGGAAGAGAAGGAAAACTTTCCAAAACTACAAACACACTGCCATCACGTCGCATTGAAACGGCAAGATATACAGAATACATCTATTACCGAACCAGGCGGTAGAGGATGGATTCCAGGGCCATCGGAACAGGTCAAATCACCGGCACACATCACTTACTTTAGCTTCATTGCTGACAGTGGGTTTCGTGGGAAACGTTACTTCGGTGGCTTGCAGGATGGTGTTCTGTTTCAGTATTGCCTCTTGCGTCAGATTATGTCCGAACGGCTGAAGAAAAACGCGAGTAGCATTGAGGCGGAATCGCGCACGTACCGCTAGCGGGCAACCAACCTTTTTCCCGTACAAACACTGATAAAATATGACTCCGACCGACCAGACGTCAACTTTGTTGTCGATTTTAGGCGGCTGACCACCGGGGCCTCGGACGAAACATTCTGGCGGCAAATACCTGAATGTCAAACGCGATATTCAAATTTTGTCACGATCTTGAACATCTACCAACACAGAGACCGATAGATGCGCTTTTGTACTGCGTGAACAGCCAGCTCAATAACAGACACTTTTTTGGAGTACTCAAGTATGTTTTGCCTACTCACACAATTCGTTATGATTTTACACTGCTTTATACTGGAGTACTTCAGCAGAGCTTTATCACGTGACTTCTAATCAAGTAACAACTATGATGCCTTCTGAAAGGAAGTACTTTTATTTTTTCCTGTCATCAAACAGACTTTGTCAACTTCCACTGCTTGCTAAGGGGTTGTGTTTTAGATTTCTCTTAACAGTTCTACATTCCGGAATTTACCAAGCCACAGAGCAGTGTTCAGACAGATTCGCATGGTTGTCACCACTGGCTTTGCAATGGCGACCAGGTGATGGTCACTTCTGCATTTTAGTTCACTCGACTTGACTCGAGTTGTTTTTTCAAATGCGTAATATGACTGGACTCGAGTCAATTTTTGCATTGACTCGACTTGTACTCGAGTCTGTTTCATCTGTTGAATGAAACAGCAGCCTGCTGATAACGATACTGTCACTGCAATATGTAGATTGTAGGATTATCATCATCGCGAAATGAAAGTCCTGTCCAATTAGTACGGTACAGCTAAGAAACGGATTATAGAAAACTGATATCGCTCTGCTCTGCAATGGAAGGCACATAATTCGTTGATTGTTTAGTGTATTTGCGCGTAGGAATGGTACGCAGTTTTTGTAGATAACTAGCTACCGTAAACCGGGGTAACTTTGGACTTGAGGGTAACTTTGGACACTAAGCAGTAAAAGATTTAAATGGTTATTGATGAAAAAGGGTTGCCGCTGGATGTCCAATACTTTTTCATGAGGCAACAGTACTACAAGTAGTCTCTATAAAAGGTGGGTTCATTTCACTACCAGATAAACTTGACCCAACATCGATAAATTAATGGAGGGGGTCAATTTCGTCAAAATTGATGGCCAATAAACTTCTTACAGCCAAACATAGATAGCATGTGATTCACAGATTCAAACCTTGGCAGCAGATACCTCTAAGTAGTCTTAATCCATGGCCAAAATCTCAGTGGGCTCACCCTTAGATCAATACAAGAAAATGTGATGTCCAAAGTTACCCCGTCAAATTTTATCAAAACGGGGCAACTTTGGACAGTGAAAAATGTGATATTTAGAGCTCTGGAAAGTGGCTGCTTCATCTGTGTCAAAGGGTATCGTCAACTATATTCCTTATGACCGGCCTGATGGCTTCTTAAAATGAAATGAGAAGGTTTATAAATTAAGAGTTGGTCAAAATATGAAAAAATGGGTAGGCAATGAGCTGAGTGATTGTAATTGGGTGTAAGCTACTTGAAAAACTGATCACATACTCCTAAAGATGCGCCTGCTGAATACGGGATATCGTAAATTACGACAAATATATCCATCAGAGGACATAAGAAAGGGAAAATATATCTTTTCTAGAACAGAAATATATTCGAAATCGGCAATAAATCACGCTAACATACTTAATGTTTGCTGTTGATTGCTGACACTGCCAGTGGGATACCCCATTGTCACCATACGTTATTAGAAGTCCCAATTAGTGAAGGCATGAGGGAAAATTGAGTGAAGGGATGAATAAGGGGGCATTAGCCTTCATAAACTACCTATTTTTGGGGGGGGGATTAAGGTAAAAATCATGCAATAGGCCAGACATATACTATTTTGTTTCAGTTTTAGTCACTGCTCTCATCAACTCTTACCAAATAAGCCTCATTTACGAGGTTTCATAAACAATAGAGGGTAAAGGCATACAAAAAACTACATTGTCCAAAGTTACCCCACATGCACGGGTAACTTTGGACACGGATAATTTACAAAAATAAGGTACTTATTTATGACCATGAAGATTTTGGACTAGTTAATTCTAATCTTTGCTCCATGACTCCAAAAAAACACAAAACTTGCCTCCCTACACCCTAGCATTTCCAAGATACAAAGCGAAATTGTTGAGAATTGTCCAATGTTACCCCGGTTTACGGTATCTATAGTTTGTTCCGGTTTGTTAAATCATGAGATTAAAACTAACTTTATTCGCTGCGATCAACTGGTTTCCTTAATCCTGGGTTGATAAATCCTGACGAACGCGACAATCGACTTTATTGCTAATTCAACTTTATTATCTCCGCCCTTAGTGGCCAAGAACGTATGAATTCTGTACTTGGAAAAATTATATCACCACCCGACTCGATTCATATTAGTATACTAGCTAGCTACGGTCAACAGAATAGAGCCGCCCAATTACCAGTAAGTTCCGGCCCCCTGCGACGTCAGATCCATGCCTTCGCGCGGGCTGAGTCCTTCGTCAAACTGCTTCGACAAGCCGAAATCGGTAATTTTAATATTGCCACAAACAGCGCCGTCACACATCAGGATGTTCCCTGCAATAAATCAGAAATCAGTGGTAACTTTGCGTTCCGCACAGACGAAGGGTCACAAGACCAACACGACAGCAATCGTGATCTGCGTGATTTAGATTGGAAACCACCTCTGAAAAACGGCGGGATATGCGAGGCGGATAGCGTAAAAACAAACACCGCGACGGAGCCCCCATCTGATCCATGGGGTGGGATACAGGTTGGCATCATTTTCAGGTATATTACGTTTACTTCAGAGTACTTCTACTTTTTGCAGTACTTGAAACCATAGTGTTTTGAATACTTCCACTGCTATTTAACAGTTCGTAGCCGAAACTGCTTAATTTTTACTTACTGAATTATGTTTGTTTCCATGTAGCCACCTTCGATTGACGTTTAAACGTGCGCGACGTGTCGACCAAAACGAATTATTGGAGAGTTTTTTGAACATTTATTTTCTACATTCACTTGAAGTAGTATTCACATGTCTCGGAAATTGCTACTTTTACCTTCTACCACCACCTCTGTAAATTAACAAATACCACCCTTCCCAAGGTGTTTCTAATTCCAATCAATGTGAACAAAATGTTCCAATAAAAAAAAATACACGGGCCTTTGTTAGAAACGTTGGTCTTAAAACGGAGCGGTTCTGAGGTCGAGCATCACTCTATCAGGGTTGCACATGCGCACCGCACAATTCAAGACAGTGATAATTAGAGCCAGACCATGGCTAGAGTACTAAGTGATTCAATACCAATCCGAGTACAACTCGTTACGTCGTCAGTACAACAGATTTGAAGTGTTCGAATATGTAGCTTTTACACGACAACTAAGGCATTAAATGGAAGTTACACTTAATGATTTCAAATATAAACGAGGGCAGCCTTGTGCTACTTGCTTTGAATGATACGCTACGTCATATCGAGGCTTGAATGTTCACGCAGTCGGCAAAAAAATTCACAAAAATAACCCCATCATATCAATTCAATTATAAAATAACAAGTGCATAATTTCGGTACTCAAAAATCACTACTCAAATCTTTAAACTCCATGCTCGATTTAGATTGGAGTGCGCGAATCGTTATGCATAGCCCTGATTAGTAATAATACGGCTTGACGTGAACAAGCAGAATAGCCCGAGTGCTCGATTACCCGCATCTCACCTGGCTTCAAGTCGTAATGAATAACCGGTCTCTCCATAGTGTTCAAATATTTCAGCGCCGACACCACCTGCATGACGATGGTGCGCGCTTCCTTCTCCGACATTGACTTGTGTTGTTTCAGGTAAAAGTCCAAGTCGTTCCCTTCACAGTACTCCATAACGGTGCAAAACCTACCGACCAGATAAAGACAATTGTCGCCGTTATCATTCCGTTCAGTTCACATATCACATTTATGATTGACATTGTCATAAAAACCGTGTGAAAGAGCCCCATGATCAAGGCAATTGAATATATTTTGGAAGATTCTGTCTGCTTGTAGTGTCATCGGTCATTTTGCATTAGTCGCAAAGATACATACAATTTTTAGCGTAGTCACATCCGATCAGCTGCTAAAGGCATATGACGGCTAGACCAAATTTACATGAAAATACTTGAGCAGCAATAATCACTACTTTGACCCCCCTGGTCCACAGTCATCAGGGGAAATAAAAAATACAGCCACTAGCGTAACGACCGATCTCTGTGAGACATGACATAACAAATGGTCGATATCATAGTTAGCAGACGACAAGTGTAGATATTTTTGAAACTTACGTGTTGATATCGACTTCGAAGCGATCGTACAGCCGTACGATTCTCGGATGGCTGACGCTACGATGGATTTCCGCCTCCCTGTTCGCGTGCCTGGCGTAGTCCATCTTTTTCTGCTCGTGCCAATCCCGGTTCAGGTGATGAATCTTGATGGCGACGTAACGCTGTTGTTCTGAGTCGAAACCCTGGCGAAGAACAGTAGCGAGGCCATCAGTGATGTCGTGTTTAGACAACTTCAACGTTTACAGTAATTTTAGACGAAACCACACGCAATTTCGAAACCTCCTACGATTTTAAAGTAGCCACCTCAATATTGACTACTAGAAGTATACACACGAGTGACAGGACAGCGTAAACTTTTTGAATCTATGTACTCAAGTATATTCATACCTACATTTTCTACTTCGAATTGTAATCGAGGATACATTTACTTCTACTTGTGTACCGAAGCCGACCACTTTGACCCCCTGCGAAGAATGGTCAAATGTAGTTTCGTTGACCAGGGTCGTGCAGAGATATTGGTTTTAGACTGGTTCCATTTATACTGCGACAATTTGCAAATTCTTTTGTAATAAGGTCAAGCACCAAACAGCCTTCGCGGATATTAGCATGACAAGGTGATACAGTTACTAGCATATAACACCAATACTTTTCGAGAATGCACCAATATTTGTGATTTGCGTTACCGTTATTGACCAATAAATCCCTATTTACTCTTTAATATTATTTGGATACTGGGTCAGTACATTTCAGGTGCTCCATGCCATTTCCCCACCTTCTTGAAACGTCATGAAAATTGGCATGCTTACAGAGCTTTGTTTTCTGATTTCAGAAATCCAAATTTCATCAAAAAAGGTCAACTAGAAGCGAAGGTATGACCGTCCAAAAATTGCCATTTTTGTGATCACTCAAGCGGAAAAAATGGCAGAAATATATACATGTAACTTAAATTTGCCATAATTCGATCAACTTAAGGCTGTTGAGGGCGAAACTTTCACACTTGGTCATTTACAGCACACTTAATGCATTTTCATCTTCTTTGACACCTGGGGCTGCCTAGCTTGACCTTTGAACCCATGCTTTTATTTATAACTTTTGAAGGCACTCATGCATGACGTCATTTTTAATTGCAAATATATTTTGACTAAGAGGCGGTATCATCAAGTGTAAGATATCATTGGCAAGCTCTTGAAAAGCACTTTCAAAATCAACAATAAAATTAGTGGATATTTCATCGTCACATTAACAAAAATTTGTTGTAGACAAGTGTTGAAAAAATTGTGAATTTCGAAATATCCAATATCCAGTAATTTTATTGTTGAATTTGATAGTCATTGTCAAGAGCTCTCCAATGACACCTTACACTTGATGACACCACCTCTTAGCCAAAATATATTTGCAATTAAAAATGACGTCACATGTGAGCGATTTTTGAAGACATGAACAGAATCATGGGGTTGAAGGTCAGACTATGCAACCCAGGTGTCGAAGAAGATGACAAAGTATCAAGTATGATGTAAATGAACAAGTGTGAAAATGTCACCCTCAACGACCCTAATTTGACCAAAATATAGCAAATTTAAATTGCATGTGTAAATTTCTGACGTTTTTTCCGTTTGAGCGAGCACAAAAACAGCAATTTTTGAACGTCCACATCTTCGGCTATACTTGACCGATTTTTATAAAATTTGTTTTTCTGAAATCAGAAAGAAAAGTTTTTCAGGCTTACCAATTTTCATGAAATTCTGAGATTGTGGGGGCACATTTCAAATTTTTCTGGAGCACCTGTCATAATCTTACCCTACTCTTCAAATCCGACATTTCTGTTTTCTCAACTACATTTCATGAGTACTGGAACATAAATATTTGCAGTACTATTTCTACCTCAGTAAAATCTATTCATTATATATAGGGACGGCTGTATATTAAATGCATTTTCAATAGTCTCTTTTATAATAGTAGTTACCCGGTACACTTCACTGAATCCACCTTTTCCCAACAGGTTGAGCAGTAGGTAACGATCGTTCAACACCGGGTGATCATTGAATCTGTAAGACAACATAAATTTACAATCAAGCCAGGCAAGGCATCATGAAAGCAAGTTCGCTGAACCTGGGGTACGGGATATAAAAAAGTGCGTGCAACGTGGTTGGCTTAGTATTGGATACCGAGATGTCAATGTCAAATAACATTGCACTTTTTTTAGCTGCCACGCAGAGGCGGTCATGGTCAATAAACAAGTACACTTTCTGTCAGACTACTTCCATTTCCGCAGCTTTTAAATAAGTTGCGATTTCAGTAGAGTAGTAGAAAGCAGCAGCGTTGGGATCAAGTCACTACCTTCGAGTCATTGCAAATTTGGACTCGAGTCAAGTCAAGTCACTCGATTTTTGAAGGTGACTCGAGTCAAGTCACGAGTCAAGTCACAATTCAAGTCAAGTTGCCTTTTTGAAGTCTGAGGCATGATTACGTCATTGCATTTTGCTGGCTGTCTGAAACACAGATTGAGTGGTCATTGATTTTGGACCGATGAACGAATATAGAGTTAATTATACACGTAAGAAGGCGCTGTAACGCTCACGTATACCTAGAACTGCGAAGCTACGTAAGTAATTGTATAGCCTCACCAGTTTATAGTTAACTGCCAAAATAGAGGCTAGAAAAACGAATTGAATAGTTGCAATGCATTACCCATTTACAAACTGATATGATGCAATTCGAGCCTGCGCTAATGGTAAACTATATTCGAATTCTATTTCAATAAAACAAAAGGCTTGGTTAAGGTAAGAACGGAGAACAGAAATAGACGTTTTGCTGTTAAATTACTTTACTATACTAGCTTACGACAACGTAAGCTGTAAGCTTCGATCACTTCGTTTGCGGTCAATTTGTTTGAGAGAGAACAATGAAGGCTCAGTAAAACGCACGATCATTGAATGATTGGTCGATCTCACGGTTACGCCAGCGTTCCGCGAACAATCCGAACATATGCAAGATCCAGTGATTTTTGTCCACACCGATTACTTGATGACTTGAAATTGACTCGTTAATTTTGCTCTGAGTCACGAGTCAATCGACACTTCCGATACGCCAAGTCAAGTCAAGTCATTTTAGCAAAGTGACTCGAGTCAAGTCAAGTCATACGAAAAAGGTGACTCGAGTCTGACTCGAGTCAAGTCATTACTCGAGTCGTCCCAACACTGGAAAGCAGTCCTTGAATACATCAGGCTTATCTTTGTAAGAATCCATCAGTCATACATAACTGGACGCCGCAGGCGGTGTAAACCCATATTCCAGTACAGAAAAAAAGTAGTTGCTACTAGAAACAGTTTGACGTGAGGTGGTCAGTTAGGAAGTACTTCTACTTCTTTGTCATATTCAGTACGTACTTGCACTACACACTCAAGAGGTCATGTCTTTACATTTCTTCTACTTCACAACTTTTCCAACAACTAGATATGTTTCACGCTTTTGATTTTGTACAGAGAAAGTAGCTTTGGGATGTTTGCGACACCCTTATGAGCGAAATTTCCATAGCTGATCACAATAGCGCCCATGTCAGGGTTGGTAGCTGTATATAATTTTGAAAAGTGCACCTATCTCTATTGTCGAGTCGCAATTTTTCGTCAACTAGACTTTACACAAGTCATTTTCTCAAAAATGGAAAATGATTACACTCGATTTAATTAGCGTATTGACTCGACTTGTACTCCTGTCATTGCGCGTGACTCGAACGAGTCATTCGACTCGAGACATTCCATATTACTTGATTCGATTCTTGTGTGTCACGACCCATACTTGAATAGACACATAAACCCGATTTAATCCGTTTGAATAAACACGTCAGAGAATACGACAAATGCGTATATTATGAATGCGAGACCTTCGACATCACCCAGGAGTATCACAGAATTAATTTGATCCCGTCTTGATCTCAATAATCAACAATGAACTCTATGACTTGGACACTGACTCGAGTCTCAACACAATAACTCAGACTCGATCCGTTGCACCTTGACTTGGACTTGACTCAGTGGTGAAGCAAAAATGACTCGACTCGACTCGAGTCAGAACTATAGAAGTAAAATTTACTTGACCGCATATCACAGCAGGCAAGGTTCTAGCAGCGTTCAGAGTCTGTCAACCAGATACGCTCCGAAAACACAGGCGTTCAACCCTCCGCGGTGTCTCACCTGGAGTTGTCCTCGTTCAATATCCGCTTCAGCTCTCGTATGTGAAGACTTCTCTCTCTTTCCAAACGTTCCAGCTCAAACTGCAGCTCGGTTTCGTCTCGCCGGATCGCGACCGAACGCAGCCTCAAAATCTCGTCTCTCTCGTGAAACTCTTGCGCCGTCAGTTGTTCCTTCGATTCCTGTTTACGATACGGCAAGGTACGACGTGATACAGGTAGATAGGGATTTCATGCGCTTCACTCGTGGATGTCATCGCATGCATATTTAGCATTAGGATTTGAATTCGCTAATTTCGGAGAATTACCGCGGTGCTTTGACTCAGCACTTATTTCTCTCAAAGGTTTGTTCATTAAACGTTTACCTACTCGAAGAACATTTCGGGTGCCTCTCATCAAGAGCAAGGACAAGGCAGGGTTAGAGCTATTTGGTTTTGGATCTGATTATGTTCCGTGTCTTTTGTCGTGCCGGTTGCAAAATTATTCGGGTGAATAAACGTTTAAAAATGAACGTACTTTTGAATGAACATAATGGTTTCACTCGAAAAGTTCTTCGAGTCGATACACGTTAATATGAACATACTTTAGAGAGTTCCATTCAAATTCTCTACCACAAATCAGTTGAAAAATTATTTCTGAAATCGAATCCAGTAGCTTACTGCCCAGGTATGACTTGAAAATGACTGGTCGTAAAAAAGGCAAAGTCAATATTTTCTGCTACTACACCGATTGTGACGTCTTTTTGGAAGAAGTTGTCAGTAACAAAGAACTTCTACTTTTCAGAGTAGATTTTGCCTAGCTGTATTACTTAGTGAAGCGGTTAGGCCTACTTACTTTATATACTTTGGATTTTGGGAAGTAAAAACCAGTTTCTTACCTTGGGTTTCACAAAAACTCCCTCCGAATCCACCGGCGACGCTTGCTTATTCCTCGGATTCCCGGGCTTCCGTTTATTCAACAGCTTTCTCTCTTTTTCAATATCCTCTTTCTCCTTATTGATTTTAGCTCGTTTTCTAGTAAAAGACACGGCGGGGTAGCCACAAAATTTACAATAACCGGTATCAAACGACCGCCGGTCATGCCAACATTCAGATTACAAACATCACAACATTTACGACTAGTCTGCATCTAATCGAGCATTTGCGACATCACGATACAATATATGAATTAGGTTTGACCCGGTCTAGCCACAAGTAGGAGTTGAATAAAATGGTACATCCAGACGTGATAATGATACAATAGACGATAATCGCAATTGCAACTGAATACTGCATTACATAAAAACTGAAAAAAGATTTGTTACCCCATTTCCAAGCATTTTGAAGTAGAAAGAAATGAGAGGTATACCCCTGAAATGTTGCTATGTTCAGGTCATTTTATTGCGGAAAATAACTTCAAGTTGAGCTGGAGGCTGCGGTCATACACAAAAATTCGATAACCTTCACTGCGTTATATATATAGATCAATAACTTTCAATGGTCATATACAGATCATTCCAAATCTGCGTATAAAGCCCCTCGAATTAAAGCTAAAATCATGGGAAAAAGCTCATTTTTATTCAGACGATTACTCAAAAATGAAAGGTGTCAGTCGTTCAAAATGAATTGAGATTTACTCAGATATACCTCATAATATTTTGAACAAGATTTCAGCAAAATTTCAAGTTTGATGGATGCCAATCTATGTTTTTGGCCGATTTGATATGGAATTACCCTATTTGCGATGCAAACAAAACATCGATATTCACCTTTCGATATCAGTAAACGCCCATCCGTTCATCCACGTCTCGTGGTAACCGTGACCCTGCCTGCTGAATTGTCCCAGCCGCAGTCTGCCCTCCATGGCCCTCTTGCGGGCCTCTTTCTTTTCGGCTTTCGTCTTTTCTATGAGCAATTGCTTGTTGACCGTTTTGCACCTGGTGAGCTGGTCCTTGTACTGTTCCAGCATGGACTTGAACTCTTGGATTTGATGCTCCAGATTTGAGTTTTTCTGAAGAGAGAAGTACACAAATGCTTAGAATTACCCACCGAAAAACACGCAAAATACTTTCGTTGGCGTACTAGCTGTATCCTAAGAACTTTTTAATGTCGCGTCCCAGGCAGAGGTGGTCAAAGTAGCCTCAAGCTACTCAAAGTAGAAGTACGGTAACGTTTTAAATTCCTACTCCCTTAGGGGTCGAGGGGTGACATCAGGGTTGTAACCAAGTCACAAGGTNCCGAGTCNCAAGTCAATNTCACTTTTATAGTTTTGACTCGAGTCAAGTCGAGTCATTTTCAATNCANCACCGNGTCAAGTCCGAGTCCAAGTCATNNNGCNGNGGNTCGAGTCCGAGTCATGGTATTATGACTCGAGTNCGAGTCCAAGTCATTGTGTTGACTGCTCAGTTTCCAGTTAAAGTNTTGTTAAACCCACTTTTTATAACTCTGTTTGGTGATATCGAATGGTTCGCATNTATAATATACNAATTTTCCTCACTTTTANCAGTTTCTGGTCGCATTTTCAAGTACCAGTATCAATAGACGAAATCCCAATAGGGTGGTTACTTTACTATACTTCGAAATTACCATGAAATGTCGATATTGGCCGTCTGAGTATCGAGTCATATGACTTGGTTCGAGTCATGCGTAATGACTCGAGTCCAAGTCGAGTCAATACACACATTGACTCGAGTCGAGTCGAGTCATTTCCGTATTTTGAGAAAATGACTCGAGTCAAGTCGAGTCATTAGAAAATCGTGACTCGAGTCTGACTCGAGTCGAGTCATGACTCGAGTCATTACAACCCTGGGTGACAT
>ATSW01003514.1:0-18742 GCA_000444245.1 Botryllus schlosseri | reverse complement strand
AATTTCAGTACTCGAAAAAATCGTATTTTACTACTCGACTCGAATCATTAAAATTACTACTCGATTCAGATTCGAGTACTCGAATCATTGTGCCCAGCCCTAGTTAGGAGTATCCGTACAGTAGAACCTGTTGGTATTTTGACTTTGATTGTGGACAACTGCTGGTCAATTCCTCAATTGTGAATGTGATCACCGACGAGCTACTTACCACATTTTTGATCAAGCACAGTTGATAGTGCGATGTAATCTCTTGTATAGTTCGTGCCGAACATACGGTAAATCGCCGGTATGTAGTGTTGTAATTATGCGCTGTCGATTACAAAAAGAAGTCGTTGAATTCCGCCGGGGCGCGACCGCAATGGAGCTGATACATGTATATAGTGGGCTGAGCACAATGATTCTAGAACTTGAATACGAATCGCGTATAACGTATAACGAAAATTGTGTATGTTCAAAAACACCATGTTATCCTCAACGTGACGCGTAGCAGGCGTTGTTTTCTATGGTCGCGTATAAGCTGTATTTGAACTTTCGAAATCACTATATAGGTGGTGCGGGTGTGGTCAGATTTTGACCGCCAAGGTGGTACAGAATATAAGTCATTCCTATCCGATACTGAATACTGTACATGCGTATTCTTTTGTATCATTGATGAAGTCTGCTTGTTCTGTATACTTTTGTTTTATGTAAAAATGTAGGTAGACTCTGTCGCTCCCGAGTTGCTACGTTGTCAAATTGAGTTGTATGTGAATACTATAGACTCGACTCGGGATCTAATCACTACGGTATACTCGATTTTGCCGAGCCCGATATTAAAACGCCAAATCTATTTGAGCGGGGAATTGTTGGTCGCACATGTAGGCCTGCGTCAATCGTGACAATGGGGTCATCTTGGTGATTGTTGTGTTCGTATCACATTGTCAAGGTTTGTAGTTGTTTATTTAAGAAAAAGAGTTGTTGCTTGTCGGATGACGGCCTTTTGCACCACGTCGATCAAACGCACAATACCACGAATGAAGGTCTTATAAAAAAACGATCGAATATGAGGATATAATGTAAACACTCGGGTCAAAAATGGCGGTTACCCGATAAAACAAATTCAACAACGAAAGGATTTACGCGAAGATTCCGTGGGCAGATTGGTAATACAAGACTTGCCACTAATTGTTAATTTAACAACATGAATTACAGTACCGATAGTATTGTTCATAGGGGAAGCCTTGAAACCCTATATTGGTAGTATCGCAGCATACGAAACGTCTAGTGCAAAGCTACGCACGTTAATAAAAATGACGTATCTGTGAAGTCGCGATCAACCCAAAGCATTCTCACAAAGTGCAAGGAACAGGCATGATCGAAAAAATATTAAATTATCTTTGATGTGATGTAGAACCTAGCATTATATTCCTTGTGGTACCATAAAAGGTGCATATTGCGTCTTAACGAGTGATACTAGAATCGATTCGAAGCATAATACTCGATGATCTACGGTTTCGTGAAAGTATGTTATTTTCAGGCGAGGAAGAGTGTCCGGATGGGGAATGCCACGGCGACCAGAAAATGACTCACGACGACAGCCTAGAGGCGACCGTCCTAAAACCCGAGAACGGGCACGGCTCGAACGACGCGATCAACCATTTCCGGCAAATGTTCGAGGAAACCGAAGAAGAAACCGAGGAAGAGTCAGAAGTCGAGAACGGAGAAGACGGGGAGAAAATGACAAGGTTTGGATCACATTGTATTCCTTCTAACGGATTCTCGACCAACTCCACGTAAACGTTAACAACGCTTCAAATGCATGGTTCGAAAATAGGTGCTTTTTAGATATACACGACACATTCTTGGTGTGTGTATTCTCAGCCATAAAAGGGTAAACGAAAACATATTATACAGCAGTATCAATCAAACACATTTTAATCCAAATGATGCTTGACAAATTAGATGAAGCATAAATAGAGTACGAACAAGGACCAATAGGGTTTATAACAATTCTTTACGCCACGAATCAATCAGTACTGTCTCCTACGCAACGTAATCAAAGAACTAAGCTAGAGATTCAAAGAAAAACGTCTATTGATAATAATTATGATTGGCTCCAACCTCGCAAAAATGAAATGCAGACCGATAAGGTATTACTGTTTAGTTTTAGTCGCAAACAAATTGGGCGAAATATGATATCGACACCCGAAAAACGGGATTGCTAAATTCTGAGAGGTAATGTTTTCGTACACCACCTTTTGTGTGTGATTGCAAATCTTGTAAATACATGGATTAAAGATACTGCATTCGCCCCATACTATATCGTTCATTTCAATAAGTGAGAAGGATCGCGTATGGATATATAGCGGGTGCTGTTTTCAAGCACCCCTTTTTGCGCCTTCTTGGGGTGTTGTACAAAACATAGGGGCATCTCCACCAATGGTATCTCCATTCTTCATAACGATCATTATATTTTACTCGTTTTCATCAATTGGAATGGGTTTGTATCAGAAAATGACGTTTCCACTTAAAACATGATGGAAATCACCAAAAACACGATTTAGTTTACAGTGAATATGCAAAATATTTACATTTGTTGATAAAATACTTAATTTCGGAATTCTTATGGAATCTCTTGTGCAAGTCTTTTGTCTGCTGTATGTTTTGTCTTCTATTATTACATTTGAACTCGTTACAATGTCCCCCACAATACCAGTCGGATATCACCTATTGTTAGTTAACTACTAGCCATCACCATCACAATCATAACACGTCTCATTANTTGCGCTGACGTAGAACGACATTTTTCTTAATAGAGAACATAAATATTGTAAGAAATAGCCAGCGGATTAAAGCTTCAATTAGTAGATCTTTAAACGACACGACGAATCAGCAGAATAGCACAAAAATCGCTATAGATTGTAATCGATAACGGTATGCGTCATTCTTGAAAGAGTCTGTCATTACAGAACAATTTGCCCCGCGGTGTCGGCCCTTATTAATTCCATCAGAACCTCAAATGAAATCAAGGCGGCCTCGCTCCAACTTTTCCAAATTCAGGGCTGGGCGATAATCGATTTTCCATTTTTAAAGACATCGTATCATTACGGCTAATTGAAGACCGGTCGATCCTACGAAAACTAGGAATTTAGCCCACGATTAGAACATAAGCCAGCAATCAAAACTTCCACTTCCTGATTCATTTGTGTCTTCTTTAAAATGGAACCTGGATTGATCCGAGATTGCGGGTTTATGACTTTGCTTCAAATGCCCCGTTTTTCGATGACGTGGGCTATCACTAAAAGACTAGTTGACATACTACTTATGAGTTCGAGGCTAATCCAGGCTCCTACTTGACCCTAGATCCGCGTACGCGGTCGTTTACAAAATCCCAGACCGAAAATGGTGCAGAGTATATCTGTAATAATACTTCGGTCTACGTGCGAAACTCATCACCAGAGGTTTCTACAGAGATCCATTTTATTGTTCGGTGGCAGCCTAACACAAAAGCGATATTGAAGTCATAGATACGGCATACCTAACACGCTGTAGAAGTCCTCATTCCTATCCAGACGAAGGCCTTTACAATTACGACACTGGATAGTATAACAAAACTAATCCAACAAATATTTACCGACAACCAAAGCATTAGGATAGACATAATTGAAGCCTGACAGAGATACTACATACTACAGCCGTAGAAGAGTCCAGAAAGATATGACGCTCAAGAGAGTGAAATTTGGCCACTAAGCGCGGGAAAATTGTTCAGGCATGACAGACCAATGATACGTTTATGCGTGAATTATAAATGGATCATGCTAGAAGTCGGCAGCTCAAGAATCTTGGTAAAGAATATATAGGTGTGGTGTAATGGTAACACCATTAATACTAAAAGTTGAGTGAGGAGTATCTATATCCGAATTACCACAACAAGAAAGGCTCAGAATGAATAACGAACCCAAAATTTATTTCAGAACTGTCGAAATCCGTCATGTTGAGGAAGTCGAAGAGCAAGAGTTCGAAAGCCGACCTATCGACCCAGACAACCCCGAAGAGTTGTCGAAGCATAAGCAGTTACGAACAACAGACACATCTCAGATATTGTCGGAAAACAAAGGTGATATTACGAATGCTGCTATCGGACTGGTGATTTACAGAGTGCTAACAGAGATTTGTTGTGTGTGAAAGTGTGTCGAAGTGACGTTTCATAAACATAACTAGCTTACACCTTCGATAAAGTGTCGGATTTGTTTAGTCGGCGTCGACTGCGAAAAAATGAGCGACTTGTTTTACAATTTCACCAGCGAAAACGTAGGCAAAGGCTAGCTTATTCTCTGCAAGGCATGATCCGTCCTCGACCTCCCTAATCCTTGCTGTTTACAATTTCAGGCATCAGAATGAGTGGTATCGTCGAAGGAGACATGCGGTTCAATACGGTATGTGTTTGACAATAACGTTATTGGCGTTTATGGAACCAGATCAATGTAGTCAGCGTTGCTACTCGAGTAGAACTAAATGTAACGTCACGAATTTTTACTCAACTACAGGTAGCAGCAGTAGTGAAAATGAAAGGTCCTAAAAGTACTCGTTTAACTAGTTTAAAATAGTATATTTAGTCGAGGGGCCGCACGGTTTTTGCAGTTATCGGAGGTGGCAAATTTTGAAATTGCAAGATGCATCTTCGTTTCTATTAACGCCAAATGACTAATGACCCTGTAAATATAGGTGCAATTACTGAGAACATATTCATTATCGAATTATCGTGATGCAGGGCCAGAAGAGGATATTTCACACGGTTCTTATGACAGTTTCACTCACGAATGTGATGAACACTTCTTAAAAACTACACCTTCGTTTTTAAAATGAGATGTTAGTTTTGCGTTCAAATCCGTTAAGTAGAAGTTGAAGTAACAATCTAAGAACGTAACCACTTGGGTCGCATTGTGTCTTGTGTATCGCATTGTACATTGTGTGTGTATTGATCGGGAAAAATATAATCTGACGATAATTGATTATTATTATTATTGATTATGTAGTTCAAGCTTGCTTCGCATGCTGTCCTTACATTTGACTCGATGTACGGCTCCATCGATTGTGATATTTCATGTAAAATTTATTGAGACATGATGTTGAGCGATGCATGATAATTAGCAGCCAAAGCTTGAAACAATCATAACGTTTACGTCACAATGCACGCAGAAGGCTCAGACAATAGCGTCAATGGGCCGTGACGCACACGATATCATAGATCGCGTTTGGTAATCACCGAATTTACAAAATCATTTTTCATTGCAGTTCCGCAACGCTGCTGGCGACACATGGCCGAAAACCAGATTTGGCAGCCTCGCTGGAATGGTTCCGATCCCATACAAGATAAACAAATATTACAGTGAGTTTTAGGTCGGTATCAAAATGCGGTTACTGGCAAACAGCCGTATTATCTGTTACAGACGACACTGAACGAGCGATCATAAAGAGCGCGATGTCTCTGTATCACGAACACACTTGCATCAGATTCGTGCCTCGCAAATCGGAGATATCCTACATTTATATCACCGACGCAAAAGGGTAAGTGGGATTTTCGCTTCTCAACAGGAATATTTAGAACTATAGCTTGTCCGTTTTATTATCTTCTTTCACTCTTTATTCACTGTGCATGGCACTTCTTTCAAAGACTACTCCAAGTCGTTTCGAAACGTTCCTGCAGGTAGTCAAAGCTCATAAACACTTCAGTAAGAGCTTGAGTACTCCGAAAAAGTAGAAATTCTCCGTCACTGACCTTCTCTGTACCCCAATGAGAAGATGAAGTATTCTAGGCCTATTTTTCAAAACAAAACTGAAATCTGTGAAGTACAGGAGCAAATATTCTAAGCCCATCATACCCGCTTTACTCAAGTGACTTGAGTAAGAATCGCAAGTACAGGCAAAAACCTATTCCTAAGGAAGTAAAAGTAGTCCGTTACCTCTGTCCCCATTTATATCAGAGATATCATGTCTGTTGGGGGGTTGGTTGAATTACGGACATGATTCAGATCTCACTATTTTAAAATTGAGATCTTGGTAGCTTTTACATCTTATTTAACGGCCACTTACAAAGTAACGTCGACGAAATAAAATAAAATTAAAACAAAGTCGACAAAGTATTATTAGAATGAAACTGTGTGAAATTTTTCGCTTCGGCCGAAAAAGGACAGAACCGGTGTCAGCGGGGCTTTGGCTCGCCGCTTAGGCGGCCTATCGCTATTTATTTTTCTTTTCGTAAATTCCGTCGGGACCGATCGGTATCCGGAAGTAATTTGCGTGTCGAAGAATTTGAGCGGTCGTTCGTGTTTTTCGTAAACTAGTTTTGCAGACGCGTCGAATCAGCCCGATTATCGAATGCCGCGAATATTTGGACGGTCCGAGATTTCTTAGCGCTCTAGGTGCTTGCCTCGATCGCGATTTGCACAGTAGGCTACAATACACAAAGGTCTGAATCCATCGCATAAAGAAGGAGCAGGATACTCAAATCCCGGCCTTAACTAGTGGTTCTCAATATTTATTAACCTGGCTAATCCTTGGTCTCGTCTGCACGCTTTCGGGGAACCTAGAATTTTCACCTAATCACAAAATATCTAGCACATTACTATTATACAGACTTGGACATAGGTAATTTTAGTGGTCTAGTTAGACTAATTAGAGCGAAGTGTCGGTAGTATAATTCTAGTCTAATTCGTGAAATGTTTCTTTGCTCTAATTCTAATCTAATTGCTGGTTTTCCTGAAAATGCTACTGGGGACCTGTGTAGTTCGAAACGAGTCAAGCTTGCTGTACAGACATTTGCCATTCTCGTGCTTATGATAATGAACTCTGATTTGATATGAACTGAATTTCATTCAATTTCCGAGTTTTCGCGAATTCAGTAATTCTGATTCTAATCTAACTTTTAAAAATCTAGTTATAATCTTATTAGGAAAAAAAAACTCTATAGCTATAATTCTCATTGTAATCTAACTAGGAAAAGCTTAAAATTTTCTAGTTGTCCAAGTCCGTTGCTATATAATACTGGTGTTCAAAATGAACTGTGGATCAGCAACTGTGTTAAATGAAATGGGACCATATTAAAACAGGATTCTGACACAAGAAAAAGAGATTATGGTCAATCTATTCACTGAAAATCAGTGTTGCTTCTATCATATGAATCGATTGTGTGTTCCTAACCGCAGCGAACCCCTGAGACTTGCCCAGCGGACCCTTGGGGTTCGTGTTAAAACCACTATCCAACTGCATAGAATTCACCTGATTTGTCATTAATACGGAGGCCGGACGATACTAGCCCATTATCATTTCAACTTCCTCTGGCCAGACATTCATCATCATCGAGCTATAGGAAGATCGATAGAGAGTTAGCAGAAACGTGACTGTCGCTTGCCAGCGATTACATCATCTGTTAAGCTGTGGGTTGGACAAACGTGACTAGCTTCCGTTGGCAACGGTCCGGCTCTCGTCCGTTTTAGATGGCTATCTCGCCAATCATCGACCCTTGGGCGGATGAGGTCAAGGTGTTACCGTTGGTTCTCAGGTAGAAGTCGTGGTTTAAAGTTTCACTGAAGTACAAATACATGCCAAGACCACTTCAAGTGGAAGTAGAAAACTCTGAAAATATAGTATATAGTTTTTAAAACTAGATTTGGTTGTGAGCTCGTATATTGTTAGCAGTTCACCGGTGCTGGCTACTTTTGAGACTGCAAAATGAATAATGACAATTCAAATACACTCAACTTTCGAAATTAACTTCATTAAAGGTGGCACTGGGGCTATTTCGCCTATAGTTGATATTACTATTTCACTCGTAAAGGTGATGCGAACATAACCAAACTACTTTCTACTTCTACAAAATCTAAAGTATAAAAGCAGTTAGGTCTAAAAATAGATTAAGTAATGTAGAAATCGAAGTGGGGATTAACGAGTCAATGTTGCAGGTCTAGTTTCGCTGACCCGACCAGCCAGACCGCTGGGTGCGTATATTGTGTCCTTGACAGCTCAAATGGGTCGATACCGCGCCCGCTATGAAAATATGAGCAACAGAATTCTCAACGAATTGGTGGTGTTATATTATGTCTTGGTAAAAATTCAGATTAGACATCTCGAAATGTCAGAGACTCTTCATGAGTAGAATTCAATTCTCCGAGAGATTTACAAAGCAATCACCTATACGCCTTTCTGCAGATGCTGGGCGTACGTTGGTAAGACAGGCTACTCTGCTCAAACCGTTTCCCTGGGAAGGCCGGGCTGCCTCGCTAAAGGCATAGCCGCTCACGAACTGATGCACGTTGTTGGATTTCAACATGAACATTCTAGAAGCGACCGAGACAAATACGTCACCATTCTGGAGCATAACATTCAGAGCAGTAAATAGCAGACTGTAACTTTATTTGGCTCGCGCAGTCTCGCAGGCATTTCGTTGACATTCAGAAATGCGGCAGAACTTTGAAGTGCACAAGAACACGAGAAACCTGGTCATCTACGATTACAACAGCGTGATGCATTACAGTAAAAACGCCTTTTCCAAGTTCCAGTATCTACCAGCTATTCAGGTGCGGATGTTATAACAAAAATTCTCAGTAACTAGTAGAGAATTGAAAAGAACTTTGTAAATCGATAAATAAAATTATTCTTTCCAATTCTCTGCTAGTTACAGAGTGTCAGCCGTAAATATTCTGGTTTATTTCAATATACTATTCAACTGTACATTGAAGTTCTGTTCCTCAAAGAACCTCTTCAAGTACCGATAATTACAAAGAATATACAACCTGCTGGACCATATCAGCGAGATCTCTTAAAGATATTGCTTCAGAACAAGATATTATTCGGACAGAAAAAGATACAGCAACTTGTCAGAAATATATCCTGCGTTTGTTAGGAAAGAACGCTTGTCGGTCAGAAGTTTTCCGCGTATAGTCATCGTTTGTACTCAAGTAAAAGTGGCAGTAGCGATTTAGAAAACCCCGTAAAAGTAGAATTACTTCGTTACTGACAACCTATACCGTCGGTCCAAGTCACGAATTAAAGATGGTGTGCCTATAGGCCCATGTGGGTGTCTGATTTAAAGACTACTCCGAGTTGTTTCGACACCTTCCTATATCTTTTAATTGTATCGTGATCTTGTGGTGTTTTGCAATGATGAAATTATAATGAAATTTATACTAAACTGAGGTATAAATATATACAATACTTGTAAGACAGAGCAGTTTTCTAATAAAAGATAGCATCAACTTTTCATTGCGACAAACCAAAGTTTAAAGAAATGACTTACAGCCGAGTATAGTATTAACAGTGAGAGCTTCCCCAATGCATCTGATAAAACCGGTTTGACTCTTTCTCGCAGATAACGCCGAAACGTAAGCCAGAACCGGATATCGGCCAAAGAGAAAGAATGAGCCCGTACGACATCGAAGAAGTCAAATATCTTTACAATTGCGGTGAGTTATAGGCGATTATTTACACGTGGGTAAATAATTTCATGCCCATACACAATTTCTATACCTCCAAGAAACTCTTTATAAATTTCCCTATAAAATAGCTCGATGTATCGAGTTCAGATACGTCATCGATCGTAATCAGTTTTTTTAAATTGATTTTACCCGCTCAAGACACACAATCATTGTGCCTTAAAGTGTGCACACTTTGAATTACAAGAATTTGTCTTCTAAATATCTTTTCTGACCTTTAATTTCTCTACAGTGCACCTCGGAAGGTATACCCCTTGTTTACGTTCCTTTGCAGGAGAAACCGCTCAGTAAGAGTTGAAGTTGTATCATTTTACAGATGGAGCCCGTCATTTGCTCGATTATTTTGTCCATTTACTATCCAATTCATTTCTCCTTCGTATAGCGGCCACTTTCATGAGGCGCTTTTAAGTTTTAAATAGCCGTAGAATTCATCCAGCTGGTACCAGGTAATTAGAGTAATTAGGCACTCGTGAATGTCATTGGTTGACTCCGAGAATTTATATTACGGTGAACATAGCTTAGGCATATCTGTAAGTTGTGATCAACCAACAGCATTGTCACAAAGTGATGGTATAAATGAAATATATGAAATTATCGTTAATTTGATGTAGAACTGGAATTATATTCTTTGGAGTTGCATAGAATGTTTGTATATATATATATTTAAACTTTCCACATCATCCATACTGTTATGATGAGTGATACCAGAATTCAAATACTGGTTGGTTAAAATCAAGTTTTTATAGTTTAATATTTTGTATGTAGCAATGATGCGCCTGTGGGCACATCCATCTGTTGTCACATTAAACCTCAGAGTAAATTCTATTGGAATTTTTCGGTGTTTAATTGGATGGAGATGCACTACAAAGCGCGCTGGAACTTGTGATGTCACACCCAAGACATTACAAGCTTGATCGCTTATCCGTCCATAATCGAACCTACGAGACTTGTCGATGTAACATCACAGTCCATCCAATAATGATGACATTGGCGGCTCCGTTCCAAGAGCGACTTTAAGATTTTCGATTTCCGGGAAACGCCGGCATCACGTCTGCTTTTTATTACTTGCATCTTCGTATATTAGGCGTGCGAAGCCGTATGCAAATCTCATGGCGTCACGTTTTATTGGCATTGATACGCAAGGATTTATACGAAGCTCAAAGGGGATACGAATTGGCGCGGTGCCGCAAAAGTTCAGTTACAACGCGGGAAAACGATGATAGCTGGCCGTTTTCTGATGTCTAGTTTCGGCCGCGTTTCCTTGACTTTTTATGGGATGTTTATCAAGTCGTGAAACTTTTGCGTTGCTCGCTTGGTCGTGATCGTTATCCGTTTCCTGAATACGCTCTAAACCAGATAACCTCGCAACTAAAAAAATTCTTGATCAGTAAAAGGCGCGATATTGCCACCTTTAAAGAAAATCGAGGTGCCGTCCAAAATATGATATCTATTTATTCTATTACGGTCAATTACAGCCTATTGTCGTTTGAAAATCCTTTGCTTTCATTCTATACAAGGAAGCCTTGAATTCTCATAAGTCTGAGCAACTTTAAATCGTAACGTCGACAAGCTATTATCTTCTTCCCGCAGCCGACAAGACTTACAAGCGTTGCGGCCAAGATTTCCAGGGCGCCCGAAGCGGTACGTTCACCAGTCCTAATTTCCCGAAACCTTACCCGACAGAAGCCCATTGCACCTGGAAAATCACCGTTCCGAAAAATTCGTACGTTTCACTGGTGATTACCAACCTTGACATTGAAGGTGAGTATTATTGCGATTTATAACGGTGGTGTTCCGGTGATTTTTGATCGATTCCAAATCAAGTTATTAGAGCCAATTACACACTTATGAGACGCGTCCGGTTTCGTCGCCTCTATAATTCTAATATTAGATTCGGTAGCAGATTTGGATAACTAGAAAGTTTTCAGTTTTTCCAAATTAGATTAAAGTTAGAATGACTGAATTCGCAAAAACTTGGAAATCGAACAAAATTTCGACCTAAAAAGAATACGAAAAAAAAAACAAGTTCACCTCGTTCTAATACAGATCTTCTGTAGTGTGTTCAGGCCATCCAATTATAAGATTAGAATCAAAATAAGAGAACAGGAACATTTCACAAATTAGATTAGGTCTATAGTGATCCAAGTCTGTTTTATTGTTTAATTGTTCGCCCTGCTCCAAGACCTCAATTTCCGTCCGTTACAGATTCTAAGCTTTGCCAAAAAGATGCGATTTTAGTCCACGACGGAAAGGACGCGGCTGCTCCGAGACTAGGAGCTGTCTGCGGAACTGGCCAGAAAAAGACTACGGTGAGTTTGGTCAAAATATTCACGATGATGTGCGACAGTTCAATAATAAACGACGCCTTATCGCAACATTGTGAATGGCAGTACACGGACACCTTGCACTGTGTATTTACTGTACTGTACTGTACTTGTTCTGTATTGTACTGTACTGTACTGTACTGTACCGTAACGTAACGTGCCGCGCCGTCGCGTCCTGTGCTGTGCTGTGATGTGCTGTCCTGTGCTACTGTGCCCTATTGTACTGTATAATTTACAGTCCATCGCCAGTAACGCCTGGAAGTATATTGAGTTGTTATATGTTCTGTATGCGACATTAGCCTATTCCAGGGCGACTCAACTGGCGCAAGTTGTCCCGCTAGCTGTGACTAAACAATAAATGCATTTCGCTGATTGATTTTGGTAATAGGGCCTACATCATGACCGGATTTGGATAGTTTTAGTTATTACGTTTGCATGACTATAAATAATCTCATGAGAGTTATGACAGATCTAAGCAAATTTTGATATTTTGTAACTGTAATTTTGCTGAATCCGGTTGAGAATCCATGGCCTATACGCTATTGAATAATATATTCAATTGTATATTGAAGTTCTGTAATAACCTCTCCAAATACAAGCTTATGCTATACCATTCGGAAAAGTCTTTATCTTATTCAACACTTAGAGGCGTGTTTCAAGGTCAATCACACACATATTCAGTTCACGGCCCGTCACCGGCTAATTTGCGGTTTAAAAACGGCGAAACTGCGTAATAATGAAATTGCGGTTTTCTCAGGGATTAGGTAGTTTCGGATAATTCTTGATTTCAAACATTTTCAAACTAGAATGTTGTAAAATCGCCGGTATAAGAGGATAAAACAGACTTATATGGAAGCGAAAATCGGGTTAAAGTGAAAATTGAGCGAGGCGTTCTAAACCAGATCAAGGTCCCGTCAAATCCGATAGCATTTAATAGCAGTAACAAAGCGAAACGCGCATCGACATCGACAACACCTGTATCCAATGAAAATTATGATGAATTTCGTCGATCGCATTCAATAACGCTGGTCTAAAAAATTGCAGTGTTCATTTTAGTTCGATATCATATCGATAATTTCACCGATTCAAGACACTACAAGATTGCCATGGAATAAAAAGATAGGAAGGGGTCGAAACGACTTGGATTATAGTCTTTCAATTAAATACCCAGCTTTATGCCTCGGGTTAGGTTAACTTCAATATCAAATTGGATAATATATTGATATAGAAATAACCCCGAATATGGTCGGCTGGCACTCGTCAGGGGTAATCGTCAGCAACTGGTAGAGAATTGGAAAGAACATTGTTTATCAACCAGACTTGCGTAACTAGAAAATTTCTATCTTTGCCAAATTAGATTCGAATTAGAATTAGAGCAAAGAAGGATTTCACAAATTAGATTATAATTAGATTGCCGGCATTTCGCTCAAATTACTCTAATTCGACAACTATATAACTATCTCATATCAAGTCTGATATCGACGTCGTATCACCAATGTCCTTTTCAATTGTATACTAGTTGCTGGCGATTATAGGTTACCAATGACGAGTGTGAGCCGTGCATATTCGGTCTTCTGTATGAATATAATGTACAATGAAATTAGTGGTCTGCACAGTGCACACTGAATGAAAAGTAACAGGAGATAACATAAAAATGTTAGGCCACGGAAATGAAATTGCGTTTATCGGTATACACGAAGCAGATATGTCAAATCTTAGACCGGTAATCTCAAGAGCTGACTGTTGGTCTTCACGCAGAAAAACAATCGCAGCGCGATGATTTCCATAGAAATTAACTTGCATGAAAATGCGCCGTCTGCGTCTTGGGACTTGCTTGGCTGGCAGCGTTCGAAACAAAGTTTCAGGGAATCGATTTTATGAGAGCGCTTCGCAGTCGGTTGTTATTGATGACTTAACTACGCAAATATCTGGTTTCAATACGATCATAACGCTAGATGCCGATAAATCAATGCATTTTGTTTCCGCGATCATTATCAAACTTGAACTATAAATCATGTGCTCAAGCATTTTATCAGTAATTAACGCTGAACCAAAAACGCTGTTCAAAAGTGCCTTTTTACAAATTTTTGCTATTACTTGATAAAATTGTCAGGTTGGCTAAAAAACGTTGCACACCAAATTCGACTCAATTCAGACTAGTAGATTTTAAGAGGAGTTTGAAATTTTTGAATTTATTACAACAAAAAATATATTTTCTTTCGAATATGACTGTTTACCCCATTAAATTGTTGGGTTGTGCACAAACGATGCAAAACAAATTTGACGCAATTCCAACCCGTAGAAGTGAAGCTTAGTTTTTCATGAATAATAAATCTTGGATTACCCACCGCCAACGCCATTTTTTGAATTCCTAAAATTTTCAACTGCAATAACTTCGCTTCTACCGGTTGGGAGTGAGCAAATATTGTTCTGTATCGTGTTTTAGACAACTAAACAATTTAATGGGGTTGACAGTAGAATTTAATTTGAAATAAACTTTATTTTTGTAATAAATTCTGTAACGTGTATTCACTTCACGCCCGTGTACCACCCGTATTATGTGGGTGTGAATATGCACCCATGGTACGCTAAAAGGAAAACCTACGTCAGACTAACATCACGGTATAAATCAAACACATTTTAATTCAATGATGCTTGCACGTAGTGACGCAGGCTTTAAAACCTCAATAAATAGAGGTAGGTTATGTTTTCGTGTCACACCCTTGAGTGTGAATACACACTATTTTAAATAGCAGCCTCTGACACCTATAGGCAATATTGTAATGATACTAAAATATCTCCATAAACCCGACAATCTAATGTAAGTCTTCTTTTTGTGATATTCCTGATCATGTTTTCGCAGATTGTGAGCACCGGCAACACGATGTTCGTCATGTTCACGTCCGACCCGAACAGGACAGGAAAACACACAGGATTCAGAGCTACTTTCAGAATGAGTAAGTTGGCTCGCGAGTCACAGATCCCTCACACTTTGTGGGAGACCTGGTTTACAAACAGTGGTGCTCAAAGTAGACATCGTCGGTACTCAAGTAAGAGTATCGCTTTTCAAATTAGATTAGAAATACAATTATAGCTGCACATGTTTTTTTCAAATTTGATTAGAATTGGAATTACTGAATTCGCAAAACTTGGGAATTGAATTCCGAATCAGAAAGAAATACCACAAACTCAAGTTATTTCAAAGCTTCAACTCGGAACGTGTCTGTTCACTGTTTGTTAACTGTTCCAGCCGTAGAATTTTTTCTACTGAGTAAACATATCTGTTATAATTATAGATCGCTCGGGTCTGGTACACAAGATCCTATTACCGCCATTTTTCATGTATAATGCGCAAAATGTTCTCGATTATTTGCCCTAAAATAGGGGGTGCGTATTATACATGGGTACAACACGCCCTAAAAATATCTGCCTCGATAAAAAAAAACTTGAAATCACTCCATTCTTCATGTTTGTTTCCAATAGCGCATCACTTTCAGCCATCGCGCCCAGTAAAAAGTAATTCGTATTATCGGTGTTACACGCTGCCAGTTAGCGAGAAGCGTGTTACCAAGTAACGAGCAGCGCAGCACGCGGTCTCCTGCTGAGTTAGTTTCCGTTTGTACGCGAGTGAAATTAGGTCATTGAGCACGAGCGAGCATTACTGCACGGTGCACGCACGCGCGGCCATCATCGCTATTTCATTTCGTCAAGATAACTTACCTACAGAGGTTAGTTAGGCTATCTATAGTCAAAGACAGGTCTGAACAATCGCATATACAACAGGCCTTGCGCGCAAGATATAATCGCTTGCGTAATCAGTCGCATCTCTTAAAGACCTGGTGCGCACGACATAACCGTTGGACTGGGCAATCACATCTGTCATAGGCCTCGTGCGCAAGATGTCGTGTCGCTGGCCTAAACCACCGCGTCGCCGGCATCGCAGGCTTCTCTGCTATCTACTTTCGTTTAGAGACAACGCCGTTAATTGTAATGTATAATGATTAGCAATCGCATCTGTAATTGGCCTCGTGCTGAAGATGTCGTGTCGCTGGCCTGAACTATCGCGTCGCAAGCCTCGCAGGCTTTGGCTGCTATCTACCATCGTTTAGAGAAAATGCCAATAATTGCATAATGATTATTAGTGATCGTTATGTCATGATTTTTGTACAATGTACATTGTACAGTGACACCGCAAAACAGAACGACACAGTATACTAAAACACAGCTATTCATGTACTGCAAATGCAGGGTGCGTACTATACATGTGTACAGACTTTTTCCCAGAATTTGCATGCCACTTTAAGGGTGCGTATTGTTCATGGGGGCGTACTATACTTGGAAAATTAAGCGCTATAAACCTTCATATAGGCTACATACATACATACATTACATTACCCAAGTTAAGTTCATATCAAAATCAGAGAATACGTTATCGTAAGCACGAGAATGTCAAATGTCTGCACAGTAACTTGGCTCGTTTCGCACTGTACAGTTCTCCTGAAACATTTTCAGGTATATTGGATGTTAGATTAGAATTGAAATTATAGCATATAGAAACATTTCACAAATTAGACTGAATTTACATTACCAGCATTTCGCTATGATTACAGTGTAATTATACAATTATAATCATCTAGTCCTTGTCTGTATTGTAGCTCCATATTTATTATTGAAATAAATCCGATTTCCAGCAAGCCGCAAAGGAAAGCTACCGGTGCAGCCGACGGTGCCGACGTTACCGCAGATCTCGTCAGGATCGAGCAGCTTTTCGTGCGACTTCGAGTCCGACATTTGTCAAATGACTCAAGACAAGCTGGATCAGATCGACTGGATTCGATACAAAGGATCCACGCCGAGTCAGGACACGGGACCGAGCGGCGATTATAACACTGGGAAAGGTGAGACTGCAAAATGAATTTGCTAATGGAGTAGCTAGGTCTGAGTGGCTCGACTTTGATGACTAACTACAGTTGAGTTATTCCACTTTTTTTAATTTTTGCGGCTACTTCATAAAAATATCTAGATGGCTTAAAAAACGTTACATACCAAATTTGGCTCAATTCCAACTAGTAGATGTGAAGCTGCAGGAGTTTGAAAATATTGAAATGAATATAAAAATAATAAGAATGTTGACCGAATGAAGCGGTTGTACGGGTTATCCGGTGTAGTAATTAAGCGGAATCGACTGTATATAATATATATATATCGATCCGCTCATCTACACCTTGCTTATATGTAGACTATATCACATTCCACACAATTACACTTTTGCTGTCAAGTTCAACTTTGCAATCCATTTGCTTTGATTCAGGGTATTACATGTACGTCGAGTCTTCCCTGCCTTCGAAACTGGGAGACAACGCTATCATCCGAACGCCGTGGCTCAAGAGGTCGCAGCTGACTGTCGAGTTTGCATACCATATGCTCGGCCAATACATGGGGACGATGAGGTTGTACGCGTTTGAAAAGAGGTGAGCTTGTATGGAAAGTGGTATTGTTGTAGATTGCAACTCGGCCACGTCTGGATAACTATAGAATTATAGCTACACAGTTGTTGTTTTTTCAAAGTTTTTTCAAAGCTTATTCAAAGTGCAATTTCATTGCCCAACAGAATATAATTGAAGGGAGCTCTAATAAAACGGCGTTATTTCAGGAAATTGAGTCCGTACGGGCACGAAGTTCTGCTGTGGGAGCGTCACGGAAACTACGGCGATAAATGGCACGTTCAATCCTACGATTACAAGCCGACCCCAGATGTGCAGGTATCCAAGCGATTTTTGTTTTTGTGTAGAGCCTTACAGTGTGAATGCACACTATTTACGCTAAGAGTCTAGGGTCTATTTTGGGTAACACTTTTATGGTGTGAATGCACACTAATAGTGTAGGTTCTGTCTTCATGTACCATTTTTAGGCTGTGAATACACACTCTTTTCGGTAACAAGTTCCGTTTTCGTGTAGGTTCTGTTTTCATGTATACCTCCGTTAGGGTGTGAATACCCACTCTTGTCGCTAAGAGTGTAATTACTATTTGCATGTACAACCTTTTCGGCGTGAATGCGCACTATTTATGTTAAGAGTCTAGTGTCTATTTTGGTGTACAACTTTTAGGGTGTGAATGCACACTGTTTACGCTACGAGTGTAGGTTCTGTTTTGGTGTACCACCTTTAGGGTGTGAATGCGCACTATTTACACAAATATTGTCGGCTCTGTCTTCATGTACCACCTTCAGGGTGCGAATGCACACATTACAGACTCTTTTAGCTAGGAGGGTAGGTTCTGTGTTCGCGTTCCACCTTTTGAGTGTGAAAACACACTCTTTTCGCTCACACGCTATCATTAATGTAACAGTTTGTGCAATTCTACTGGGAAGCATTCGTGTTCTTCTACCAATCCGACTTCGGCTTGGACGATATCAAAATCTCAAAGACCAAACCGTGTACGGTCGCAACTAAGAAAGGCGGCCGTTCAGCGGGCACGGCGTGCGTGGCAAGCACTAACGCACCGGCACCTGCTCTTCAATCATCAGCGGCCCCGCAAACCACGAAGCCGGCGGTTACCACGGCGACTATAGCGGCAACAGCAGCCCCGACATCGACCGATCCAGTCGCTGGTGAGTGTCTGTTGAATGCGTGCTTGATGCGACTATTCTGGGCACCACTATAATAAATAATTGAAGAATTGGTCACCGTAAATATACTATTTTATTCATAATCCAAATTTTTCGACGGCGATAACTCCGCTTCCACTGGTTGGAATTTAACCAAATTTGTTTTTTTTGTTATTTATTTTTATATACTAAATAGAAACTTTCTTCTGTGGCAATGCGGCTACTGGTTGGAATTGAACCAAATTTGGTGTCTAGGCTCAAATTAAGTAACCTAACAATTTTATCAAGTAGCCAGTGCGATTTGAGAAAAAAAGTCATTTTTGAAGAGCCCTAATATACA
>ATSW01003513.1:0-12756 GCA_000444245.1 Botryllus schlosseri | reverse complement strand
CATGCATTGGGCAGTAGTTATTTACTATCAACTGTTCGAATTTACTTAGTGTAAACAAAACAATGAATACACGATTTTTAATGTGTAGGTTACTCTGCGTCAACCACCAGCTAACGTGCGGATTTTTGCCTGGTTTCGTGTGTCCTTTCCTTTGCTCGTCAATGGAAATGGCGATTTATGAAAGTCGACCATGTAACTTTCCAACTAGCAACGACGAATGTCAAGTCACGGCAGCTTTCAATATCTTACCGTCGCGAATACTGGTCTCATAGTCTGTGACCTTTCAGTCGCGACGCCGACGTGAACCCACAAATAGCAGTATTTTTTATTACCAATTGCTTGAATTATGTGTTGAATATGACCGACAAACATGATGCTTGAGTGCGGCCAGCAGTTCTGTGGCCGTAATTTCATATGACAATCGGGTGCTACGTTCCAGACAAAGGGCAATTACTGCTTTAATGTAATTGATGACAATCACAGATTGCGGTATTAGTGGTTCCCAACCTTTTTAGACTCATCGCCCCCTTATCCAGCTCGACACAAATCCTCCCTCCCATATCTACGGCCCGGCAAAAAGAGGACATATGGGCTAAAAAGGAAATCTATTCACATAATTCTCATCGCTAATGAATTGACCAAAAAAGATTTTCTGAGTATGTGCTCGAAAAACTGGTTTCCGTTGAGTTGACCTCTTCGTTTAGTCAACTTTCGCGTCATTATTATTATCACAAACATGAGTGGTGCTTTTCGCCATTTATGGCCTTGTGCGCCACGGTCGTCAGGAAATTCAAATCAAGCAGTAACTAAATGAACTTATTACAACTTATCACGAACTCAGCGACGGCAGTGGACAATTGCGATGACGAGAGTAGGTTGCGTATGGTGAAAGGTGCATGTAACTGATTGCAATAGGTTATTAAAAATGATCGATGAAAGTCGTATTTAATGCACGATATCAAAAAGTGTTAGACTGTTTCGATGACATCGCATTCTTCGCACATCGGACAGTCCGAGCAGCCGATTCTGAATAAATGGGATGCTACTCCACAGTGTCCTGACCGTAGTCGAAACATCAGGCGTTCGATATGGCGACTGCCGTTTTTCTCGGGTCCTTTGGTGAGTGTGCTGTGGAATTGCTTGTAGTGTGATCCCCGTTCATCGGCAGAGTATTCGCATTGCCAGATCTCCTGGGTCACTTTCTTCATCGCGGCTTTGGCGTCTGGCACGGTAATGATTGGGGTTTGGCTCGATTGATCTTGCGTTGACGAGCCTACTCGGGCTAATTCGTCCGCTTTTTCGTTACCTGAAATTCCTGCGTGTCCTGGAACCCAAGAAAAATCAACAGCGATACCGGTATCATGTATATGTTTAAATATTTCCAATATGGATACAATAACGTTATTTGATGGTCGGTTCAGAGGTCTAGAAACCGTCGTTAATGCTTCTCAACAAAGCAATATAGTCTATGATTTCAAGTGCCACTGTGATTGTCGGTACGTGGGAAGAACAACTCAGCGCTTGCAGGAACGCATCAAACAACATGTTCCGAGCGTTATTAGATCACGCACACTGGACTCTCGCGAAGACGCAGCCGTAACTGATCTGCGATTACTAGAACGTAATCAGGCCATGGCTATGAACTCTGCCATCGGCAAGCATTTGGCTGAGAATGCAACTTGCGCTAAAAACTATTGCGATGAAAGATTTTCTATATTATGTAGAGGCCGCACTAATTTCCATCTGTCTGCACTGGAATCGACTTATATTAAAATCCACCGACCGGGCTTGTGTCAGCAGAAGGAATTTTTAGTGAATCTGAAAATTGGCCACTAGCTGCGCTCGCGGTTTGCCTGTATTTCATGTTGTTTGTTTCTATGACGTCATAATTGGTTGTATGCAATGTAGCTACATGCATGTTTTTGAAATTCTCCATTTGCTGACGATTGCCCTTGAAAAGTGTCAGCTCGAAAAGCTTCGGGTTTTAATATGAATATATTATTAAAATGTATATTAACCATTGTTGTGTCTCGACAGTCACGCTGTCGAGAATATGCGATCGTGAAATGATGTTAAAAGTTTTAAAATTCGGTTTTGTGATGCAGTATATTTCATGCCATGAGTCTTCTACTACGTTAAGACTAGGATGTCGAGACGGTTGTTGTCCAAGTAGTTGGCATCGGTAATTCATGCTTAGATACTTGTGTCGGATGTGTAAGGGCATTTCGCCGCACGCTGCTTGTAATACGCAGACGGGTGTGCTACGCATAGCTCCACAGCATATCCGTAGCGCAGTGTTTTGTATCGTCTGGAGCCGCTGTAGGTGGCATTTAGGAGCGAAATAATACGCGGGAAGAGCATAGTCAATAAGTGACCGGATAAACGTTCTGTACACGATCAGTAGAGTTTCTTTTCCGGCACCCCATGTGGTACCTGTGAGGAGGCGGAGCATATTCAATCTCCTGCTGCATTTAGCACTTATCTCCTCAATATGATGTTTATACGATAGTTTTTTGTCAAATATAACCCCGAGAAATTTGAACTTTTCGGACACTACGACTGGTGTGCTATCAATGCGTACCTCAAGTTCCGGGAGCGAGCGCTTCTTAGTGAAATACATTGCAACGCTTTTGGATTTCGATAGTGTGAAGCCCCATTGTAAACAATAGCGCTCGATTGCATCCAAGGACATTTGTACCTCTGAAATTAGCGATGTTACGTTGAGACCACTTTGCCATATGGCACAATCATCCGCGAAAAGAGAATTCTCACAACCTATTACCGAGGGTAAGTCGTTGATCATCACTGTGAAGAGTAGAGGTGAAATAGTACTTCCCTGTGGAATACCATTCTCGAGAACTTGCTTTTCAGATAAGCTATTTCCCACTCTAACTTGGAATGATCTATTCGAAAGAAAGCCAGCGATCCAGGATAACATTTGGCCTTTTATACCTAATTGGTCAAGTTTATATAGAAGCCCGTTACGCCACACCATATCGTATGCGCTTTTAATGTCCAAAAACACTGCAACGACAGTTCGCTGGTTGTGAATAGCCTTGTATGCCTCATCGTGGAGTCGTAGTATATGATCGAGAGTACTGCGTCCATTACGAAAACCCGATTGTGACCTATTCAGTAAGTTATTCGGTTCTAGGTACCAGCGTAGTCGTTGACTCACCATACACTCCATAATCTTACACACATGACTAGTAAGTGCGATAGGGCGGTACGACCTCGTAGTAGAAGGGTTTTTGTCTTTTTTCAAGATAGGTATGACTAACGAATGCTGCCAATCAGATGGAAGGTCGCCACTTGTCCAGGACTGATTAAACAGATTCAGTAATTTCTGTAGTGCTAAGTGCGATAGGTTTTTTAACATCAAATAGCAAATTGAATCCTCGCCTGGAGCAGTGTTTTTGCGTGTTGACATGGCGTATTTGAGCTCTTCCATACTGAACGGTTTGTTTATAGGGTCATTGGTATATAGGAGGCGGGGTACAGAGAATTGCCGTTCGAGATTATGCTTGATTTGTACGAATACGGTTCGGTAGTTCCCTGAACTGCTAACTGAGGAAAATTCTGTCGCCATTGCATTTGCCTTCTCTTTGTCGTCAGTGATTGTACCGTTGTGGAGCTCGAGGGGTGGAATAGTGGGTGATTTTCGTGTTCCTGAAAGCGCCCCTATTGTACTCCAAACTCTAGAAATTCCTGTATTTTTATTCAAGGTCCCACAAAATTTCTCCCAGCAGAGGCGCTTCGCTTTCAGGAAGGTACGTCGGCACTGAGACCTCATATGCTTGTATCGTATGATATCATCGATGTGGAAGCTACGTCGCATTTTGAGGAATGACGCACGCTTCCGTCGTATAGCCCGATCACATTCTTGAGTCCACCACGGAATTGGGGTCTTTCCGGTGCCTTTCGTAATTGGAATAGTCGATCTTGCCGATTGTTTCAAAATATTGGTAAGATCGTTGTTGAAGATTTCTACATTGCAGGTGTCGACGTCATATATTTCCTCGTCGACGAGAGTAGAGAATTTCGCCCAATCTGCCCTTTCCAAAATCCATTTTGGAGGCGCTGGTGGCGACCTCATGATTCTGTCATTGTATGCCGTGATGATAATTGCGTGGTCGCTGCCCATGAGATGGTCAGTTACTGTGGTAGCGCATTTTGGGGCTATGTCACACGATGCAATGGTTAAGTCAATGAGTGACCATAGGTTAACAGCTCCCGCCGACAAGTTGATGCGGGTAGGCGTAGAGGTATTCAGTAGAAACATATTATTCGAGTCGATGTGATCACAGACCTTGCTGCCTCTGCCGTTAGTCATGTGGCTCCAAGACCTGTGATGGGCGTTGAAATCGCCGCACACTAGCGATTTTGAGGATAGCCTGGCTAACAGGTTCAGATCTTGATTGTTGTTGTTGTTTATTAACTCATATATAATTGGCGCTTTTCAACTCGTGGTTATTTGCGCCCACACAGTAAATTTCATAAACGCATAATGTCATGTCTTCATGGACTTGAGTCCTTTTTCTGCTCATTTGCTGCCTCCTTTCGTGAGTTCGGCTCTCTCTTTGTCTGGGCTTTTTCAATGCGCTGTATTACAGCGGGATCGGCGATGAGGAGCCCAGATAAACCTCCGACACATAGAAACATGGCAGAGCCGTGACTCGAACCACCAACCATTGGTGTCGTGACAGCAGTGTTTAACCAACTGCGCCACTCGCTTCCCCTCAGATCTTGATTATTCACCACGCGGTCCGGGGGTATATAGACATTGCATATTTTAATGCCGTTGACCTGCACACATAATATTTCCATGCACGACGATCGGAACTCATTCATAATGTTTGATTTAAGCGTTTCGTCAACAAAAATGGCTAAACCACCAGACTGAATGGTTTTATCGCGGCGGTAAAGACTATAGCCACGTATTTTTGGTTGGTATCGGTCGACGAGGTGAGTCTCCTATAATAGTATGACATCTGGTCTTGGAGTAGAGTTGGCTATGAAATGTTTGAATTCGTATATTTTTCTATAAATCCCTCGGCAATTCCATTGAAGAACTGTTAATCCTCTAGTGAATTTCTTGACTTTCCTCGTCATGGTATTGTGCATTCGGCACAGTACTATTATGGCTTGNGCTTGTCTGTTTCAGCATCTCTGAATTTATAGAGCAACCAAGATATTTGCTGGATGCCTCCGCTACAATTTCGAATATATCTTTNCCTGATTGAGAGGCTGTGATGGAGACATGGACAATTTCGGCGACTAGCGCAATTAGGCGAATTGGGTCAATAGTAATCTGTTCGGTCNTTCCAGTGGTACGTGACGGAGGAGTTTGTAGAACACTGTTCTGGCTTTTCAAGGGTCGAATATCNCCGTCGTTTGGGCTAGGCAGCACTTTAGTGTGAACGGGTTTGTTGTTGCGACTNTTCCTGTTGTGAATNTTTGAATACAGAGTATGNTCTGTGGGTTCAGCTTGTTCGACTAGCAATTTGTNCGACCGCACTTCATGTTGTGCCTCATTGAAGGATACTTGAGCTCGTTCTTTCACAATTTGNATTTTAGCCTCCTCTTTATATGTTGGGCATCCCCCGTATCCAGCGCTGTGTGATTCGTTGCAGTTCACACATTTCCTANNATTTGGACAGTTTTCGTATTCGTGGTCNCGTCTTCCACATTTACAGCATGTCTTCCGACCGCGACATGTTTTTGCGGTGTGGCCGAATCGATGGCAGTTGAAACATCTGGTCGGCGGGGGGTTGTAATGCTTCGTTCTGAAGCGAAGGTATCCGAATGTCATGNATTGGGGAACTTGCGTCGTGCTGAAGCACACTAATACNGAAAAGCTTTCAGTNAGGCCNTTTTCGNTCTTTTTCTTGAGTCGTTTTANCAAGATCGCTTTCTGTTCGGCGAAGCATTCGAGTAATTCATCTTCCGAGATATCGATCGGCACCCCAGAAATAACCGCTCTGCTGGCGTACGGTCTTGGCGAAAATCCAGTACAAGTCACAGGGATGTTGGTTTTCGTCACTGGATCAGTGATAGTGCTGCATTCAAGCAACAGCGTGAGTAGTAGGATTAGCTGGCTTTGTTACCGCCCCTCAGGCTATTTAGAATGTAAACACTTTCATATTATAATTAACATCGGACTATGCCCGGTCCATGCTTCCGAGAAATAAATAACATTCATAATACGTTGGATGATACTTTCCTTAGATATTCTAATATGTGTATTTAGGACTAATATTCTAATATGTGTATTTAGGACTAATGCGACTACTTCGAAAACGNGTACTGATCTGTTTTTGGGNATATGAATTCTCGCTTATTCTTATGTGAATTTAGAACTTTGTATTTTCGCGGATCAATAATTAATTAATGTTCATTTATNNACGNGTAACAGAAATCACGCAAAAGTCGATATTACTTTGTGATGATTTTGATGTTGTTCCATACCGATTGGGAAGATAGCACACTCAATTTCGTAACCAACTACATAATCCCTAGTTACGTAGTCAGACGCATAACGGCATTTACGCAAAATCGGTATTGCTTAGCGATAATTTTGATCACTATGTTTTATCGCTCGCCGCCAGACTATTGCCGTTTGTATTTATGAACAAATTTCGAAAACTATGATGTCTACGCAAGACTATATTCGCAAGATATTCTATTATGTGTATTTAGGACTTTGTATTTTCGCGGATAGTATGAGCTCTCAGATAACACTCATCCACGTTGAACTATAGGCGTGGTTATTTGATGATGTATTAAAATTCTACGCACATTTCGCGCGATCAACATAATATTAATACCTAGTAACGATTCAACTTCATGACATTTTCAGTATTAAACAGAAATATAGACCTAGAATACTAACTTTTATTCATTAACGTAGTAAAACGCATAACAGAATTCACGCAAAAGTCGATCGGTATTTGCAATAAAGCCTAAAAATTAGAGTCGCATCTTTTCGCAATTTATGCAGCTATTCGCGCAGACTTTGCCGCATTTGCTGTATCTGAAGTAGAATTTCAGCGTCGTTATTCGCTATAAGCCGGGAAATGCACCTTCGCGCAATTTATATAGCCAAACGCATTAACTTTTCTGCATCTGAAGTAGAATTTCAGCGTCGTTATTTGTTATAAGCCGAGAAATGTACCTTCGCGCAATTTTTACAGGCAGTCTCACCCACTTTGCTGCGTCTGAAGTAGAATTTCAGCGTCGTTGTTTGCTATAAGCCGGGAAATTAGAGTCGCTGCTTCGCGCCATTTTACAGCCAGTCTCACACACTTTGCTGCATCTGAGCTTCATACTAATACATGCATAATTTTTGCATGACGAGAATACGGGTAATACGGTCAATAAACGCCAGAGGCGAGTCATTTAAACCTTGTTGCTAGATAATACCGCTTTCGGCTACAACAAAGTTGCCCTGCAACAAAAAATAGAAGCCCTAATGATCATGCAGAGGAAAGTTCAATTATACATCGAATTATTCGAAGAGACTATCTACATTGTATAGGTATGAAGTGAAATAGAACGCAGTTTACGCAAAAGTTGCTATTGATCATAGACCAAGCTTGCTTTCAGAGCAGGAAACTAAATGCACATGAAAATTTAACTAGGTTTTCCCCACACGCATCAAATGTAGGCCTACTCAAGTGTTTATGAGGTGGCGAATAGTTCGAAGGTTGTTGGCATGCAAGGACGTCACATAGAATTGTGGAGTTTTCTGTAAACTATAATCCAGTGATCTATTTTCAATCACTATACTTTCAATAATCTAAAGTAAGTAGCCTACTTGAATGTCATTAAAGAAAGCAGATTTGTATGAAAACTCGTTAAATAGAAGTAAAAGTAGCCTAGAAACATGACTACTTACTGAAAAATCGTTACGTAGAAGTGGGGTTAGTCTACGAACATAACCACTTACTTACTTTGAAATCTCTACTTGTACTTGTATTCGTACTTTACCTTTACACGTCGTTTTTGTATAATGGATACTAATTTTATTAAAAATTAAAAAGTGCGAAAAATTACATTTTATCCCGGAACGTAGCAGGAAAAATCGTATAAATTTTGTAAAGTAGATGGAAAACTACACTATTCCGATGCAGTAAAGACTCTTACACTCTGGATTTTGTGCAGTATATACTAATTTTACATTGCGGAGTATTCCATAAACGTTAATCCAGTGATCCTCCTTCTATTTTCAATCACGATCCGCTTATTATTCTAGGCTTCGAACCCCACACCCAGTACGTTTTACGGGGATTAATATTTTTAGATTAAATATAGCGTATCGAGACTTCGTGAAACTTACTTGGAAATAGTTATTTACCCTAATTTAATAGATTTCTCAGATATCGTAGCAACGGAACTGGCTTGAGCGAGCGGTTAAGGCGTTGGACTTGAGTTTCAATGAACAAGTGTTATAAGTTACTCATGTTTACAACACAACCTAAACGCAAAGTGCACGAATTTCCAAATTGATCAAATACCACAAACTTTGCTGGCTTTCAGAGTTAGTAACTAAGCGCGTAACAGAATTTACCTAAAAAAGTCAGTACTCCAAAATTTTTGTAAAGTATAGCTTTTTGGCGTTGGATTTAAGTTCCAATGAACAAGTGTTCACATATAGGTTCGAATCCCACACCCACTACGTTTTACGAGAATTAATATTTTTAGATTCAAATTTAGCGTATTGAGTACTTTTTCTGCCTTTCTCAGCGCATTAGAGACGTTTACACTATGGATTTCGTGAGCTTTACTTGAGTTTTATAAATTAACGTAAAAGAGTCATTTCCGAGTAAGTAAAACGTTCGTATTGTAGGTTCATTTCTGCTTAATACTATAATTACCATGGAGTTGAAGCAGTCCAATATCAAAAACACCCGAAAGTATTTGTTGCATAAAGCTAAAAACCTAATTGAGTACTCTGAAGAAGTACAAGTTGCACAGTTTGTGGTATTTCTATGACATCGAAATTTAGCTGACCAGAACTTATACTTGAGTACTTCGAAATGTACAAGTACCTTCACACGACGTTTCTGTAAAATGAATACTGATTTTATTAAAAAATAAAAAAGCACGAAAAATTACATTTTATCCCAAACCATCATACGCATATCTGTTTTGCGTGAACATAGCATATACCTAAACATAGTCAATTTTAATAGCAGAATTGCCGTGTTAAACATTGAATTCTCACCATGAAAGTCGGTACGCGGTTATAGGAGAGTATAACAATGCGCCATACCAAATCCCATCACACATTTCATGATGGAACAACTTTAAAACTAACGCGGCTCTACATCGACTTTTTGCGTACATCTGTTTTGTGGGAGCGTATAGCACGTACCCATACATAGCCAACTTTAATAACGGAATTACCATGCTTAACATTGAATCCCAACTCGATACTTGATACGTAGTTGTAGGACATTATGGCAATGCACCATGCTGAATTTCATCACACATCTAATGATGGAACACCTTTGAAACTATCGCAGTCGAATACCGACTTTTACGCATATCTGTTTTTCGTGAACATAGCATATACCCATACATAGTCAATTTTAATAGCAGAATTAGCATGCTAAACATTAAATTCTCACCTTGAACGTTGGTACGCAGTTGTAGGACATAATAACAATGCATCATACCAAATTTTGTCAGACATTTCATGATGTAACACCTTTAAAACCAACGCAGTTCTATACAAACTTTTGGCTAAATCTGTTTTTCCGTAGCGTAGCACGTACCTATACATAGTCAACTTCAATCACGGAATTAGCATGTTAATAATCGAGTCCCCACCTTGAAACTCGGTACGCAGTTGTAAGACATTATGACAATGCACCATGTCAAATTTTGTTACGCATTTCATGATTGAACAACTTTAAAACTAACGCAGTTCCATACCGACTTTAGCTGGAGCGTAGCACGTACCGATGCATACTCAACTTTAATAACGGAATTACCGAGCTAAACATTGAATGCGCAACTTAAAGATTGGTTCACAGGTGTAGGACAGTATGATAATGGAACATATCAAATTTCATCACACATTTCATGATGGAACACCTTTAAAACTAACTCAGTTCTATACCAACTTCGCAGGAATCTGTTTGCGGGAGCGTAGCACGTACCTATGAGTGATCAACTTTAGTGATGGAATTACAGATGTAATTAAGTTTCAACACTTTTACAACGATTCGTCTTGCTTCCTATAACATCCCACTCGATGCCCTCGTTATTAGGCTGTAATCTCAGCCTGAGCTATGTCTTGAAGCCTACGGGACTCTGCAAATTGTTTCGATTTATTCTCTCCGTTTCAATTCAAGATAAGGAAGCCAATTTCACTCAAAATATCGATGCCTACGGTCCTCTACAAAATTTTCTGAATAATTCTTCCTATGCTTATTTATCATAAGAAAGATGATTTGACACCTAAAGTACGAAATACTTGTTCGCTTGAGCTAAGCCGCAGCGCTCGGAGTGGAATTTACTAACGCAGTCGAATACCGACTTTTACGCATATCTGTTTTGCGTGAACATAGCATATACCTATACTTAGTCGATTTTAATAGCAGAATCACAATGCTAAACATTGAATTCCCACCTTGAAAGTTGATACGCTGTTACAGGACATGACAACAATGCACCATACCAAATTCCGTCGCACATTTCATGATGGAACAACTTTAAAACTAACGAGGCTCTACACCGACTTTTTGCGTACATATGTTTTGTGGGAGCGTATGATAACACGTACCCATACATAGTCAATTTTAATAACGGAAATACCATGCTTAACATTGAATCCCACCTCGAAACTTGATACGTAGTTGTAGGACATTATGGCAATGCACCATATCAAATTTCGTCACACATTTCATGATGTAACACCTTTAAAACTAACGCAGTTCTCTACAGACTTTTGCGTAAATCTGTTTTTCGGTAGCGTAGCACGTACCTATACAATAACGGAAGTACCATGCTAATAATCAAATCCCCACCCTGAAACTTTGTACGCATGCAGTTGTAGGACATAATGAAAATACACCATACCAAATTTCGTCAGACATTTCATGATGTAACACCTTTAAAACCAACGCAGTTCTATACCGACTTTTGACTAAATCTATTTGTCCGTAGCGTAGCACGTACCTATACAGTATACATAGTCAACTTTAATAACGGAATTACCATGTTGATAATCGACTCCCCACCTTGAAACTCGGTACGCAGTTGTAACACAATGCACCATGTCAAATTTTGTTACGCATTTCATGATTGAACAACTTTAAAACTAACGCAGTTCTGTACCGACTTTTGCGCGAGCGAAGCACGTACCTATGCATAGTCAACTTTAATAACGGAATTACCATGCTAAACATTGAATGCCCAACTTGAAATTCGTTCACAGGTGTAGGACATTATGACAATGGAACATATCAAATTTCATCACACATTTCATGATGGAACACCTTTGAAACTAACGCAGTTCTATACCGACTTCGCGTGAAACTGTTTGCGGGAGCGTATAGCACGTACCTATGCGTAGTCAACTTTACTGACGGAATTACAGATGTATTTAAGTTTCAACACTTTTACAATGATTCGTCTTGCTTCCTATAACGTCCCACTCGAAGCCCTCGTTATTAGGCTGTGATCTCAGCCTGAGCTATGTCTTGAAGCCTACGGGTCTCTGCAAATTGTTTCGATTTATACTGCCCGTTTCAATTTAAGATAAGGAAGCCCATTTCACTCAATGTATCGATGCCTACGGTACTCCACAAAATTTTCTGATTAATTCTCCCTATGTTAATTTATCATAAGAAAGATGATTTGACTCCTAAAGTATGAAATACGTGTTCCCTTGAGCTAAGCCGCAGCGCTTGGAGTGGAATTTCACGGGGTATGTGGACTCATTTCGAGGGGCTCTCTGCCATAGGAGCATACTTCACGCTCCAATTCGATTCCCACACATTCCGTATAATTACTAACAGAACCATTGAGTACCAGCCTTGAAATTTTGCGTAGTACTAGATGACATGTATACAATTTCATGACATCCGACAGTACGACGGAGACTATCAAAATATCGAAAGAAGCCCTCTATTCTTTTCTGAAATATTCAAGGTTTTATCGGGACTTCCCTTCATATAATCTCCAGCAGAATCACTAATAACCTCTCAAGTTTACTCAATTTACTCTAATTTGATACTCGAGTAATGAATCCCTATTTTCCGCAAGTATGATAGAGGCTATCGCTCGATACTCAACGATTCGTAATTTTGCTGGAATACAAGTACAATTAGGGATTAAAAGTAACTAGTATAGGTGGTTGTGTTTGTAGATTATTTACACTTCTACTTACCGGTTTTTTAGGTGAAACTACCTACTTTTAGGACTTTATGTTTTAAAGTAGTTTGAAGTTACGTTTGTATCACCTTGACAAGTGCTATCATCAAAACACTGCTTTTGCTAAACTCTTACACTTTCACTAAACTTCTAGACTGAATCATGTAAAGTAGATAGAAAAGGAAAACTATTGACATAAGGTAAGTGAGAAGCACGCAAATTTCGATTGCATACAAATGCCACAAACTGCGCTAACTTCCAGAGTTGTTAAGTATAGAAGTACTCGTACTTCTTGAGAATAGCCAAGTAGGTTTTTTGCCTACATGTACCAAATACTCTCAAGTCCTTATGATATTGGAGTACATCAACTTC
>ATSW01003510.1:726-10887 GCA_000444245.1 Botryllus schlosseri | reverse complement strand
GTGTGTTCAGACTAGATGACCTTCACGGTCTTATAGATCATTCCTATCTAATACCGAATACTGTGCATGCATATTTTCCGTACCATCATCACTGCCGTTTGTTACGTATTTTGGTTGGGTGAAAATAAATACTCTCTCTCTCTCTCTCTCTAATGCTTCCATTGCAGCTATCATTAGTCAAAACGGTCGACCTGTCGCGTTCACGTCAAAAGCACTATCGCCTAGCAAGATACGCTACTCCTCCGTTGATAAAGAAGCGTCCTCAATTATCGCGGCAGTTCGTAAATGGGCTCATTTTTTGCACGGAAGACATTTCACGCTTGTTACCGATCAGAAATCCGTCTCGTTCACGTTCGACGGCAAATCCAAAGGTAAAATTAAAAACACCAAAATTCAGCTGTGGCGTGTCGAGCTTGGTCAATTTTCATATGATATTGTACATATTGGGGCCTGAATGTTGCGGCTGATATGTCTTCGCGGACAAAATCGTCATGTTGCGCATCAATTTCACCAAGTGAGTTGAGTTCTAATCAATGTTCGCTCTAATTTTTCACGAGTCTACGCAAACACGCCAACTCACTGCGCAGGCCCTTGGACAACAGTGCGCAACCGGGCCCCCCATAGGGTGATAAAACTAACTTCTGGGGGGCTTCGCCCCCAAGACCCCCCTACAGCTCTACGCCTTTTTATGCTACTTATCAACTACATTGGGAGCCCGTTTAGTGGTTGTGTCGCCTTAACGCGCGAAGCGCTAAAAATTTATATAACTCATGATTGAATCGGTTAATATGATCGGGAATTGCATATATATTGATATCAATTTTTATCCTCTCTCTGCTCACATAATTAGATTTACCGGTGGAGCTCATCAAGTCAGGTGTGTTGGAATAGATTGGCCATATAAATAATAATAAAATATCTTCGGGCGTATACCCGTTGGTATAATGACTTCGTTAAAGGATGGTATTTCGTGACCTCCTATTTGCTATGTCAAAAGATATTGAAATCGCCCAAACGTACTAAAAGACGTACACGATTTCAAATTGGTATTTCTTTACTGGCAAATAATGTACCCTCGATATGGCATTTGTCTTGTTGTGAGACTCTAATAGCTGTGACAGGAACATTCGGCACCAGCCATTTAGCCGTCCATGTACAATTAAACATTTATATGTATATGTATCGAAGTTTTCGGTCAGCACAAGGGCAGTCCTTTTTGGCCAAGGTTTTCTCGCTGCTGATCGTTCTGGCACACTTCTCGGAGTCGCATATATTACACAGCCTATAACTTCATCTGTCTCGGCGCGTCGTGGTGCGGTAATGGCCGACGCCCAAGTGCCCATTTGTATAAATCATGCGTATTTATCTTGTCGGGAAAGGGTACCCAATATTCAAGATATTTGACAATACTAAATCGCGCGTAACGCGAAAAAATTATTTGAAAAATTCCAAAAAAAAAATACACCATGACTTATGTTAATTCACGAAATAATTTTGGGCCCCCTTCGAGCTCGGACGCTCCAATTAAGGGGTTTGGGGTGTGGCAGTTACGGTCCTGAGTAAATCTTACGCAATGGTCATGCCACGCGGAGAAGACTAATCGTTAGTTTCTCGCAGATTAACTTCGAGCTAGCCCATTGTTATTTATAACTTTGTTAAACCATGTTATTTCGCCATTCCTAGAAAATAATGCGCATTGAAATGATATCAGTATCGCTCACGCGTACAAGGCCATGCGAACAAAATCTCTTTCGTGAGGCGCATGTGATTGCAAATTCTCATTTCTTCGCGGAGCGTAATATTTAAATTTGCGGGCTGCACTTGTACCTCGGTTTCAGACTTCAGTAATAACACCATTTCCCCTGGCAATGTTTCCTCCAATTTTTCACGAGTCTGCCCGCCTGCGCGGTCCATTGGACAACAGTGCGCAACGACTAAATCACTAAAAAAACAATACTTCGGATTTTTTGTGCGCAGCTTATATTTTCTGTGCGCAGAGACCGTTTCAGCACTGCGCATTTGCGCACGTGCGCAGCTGAGAGGGAACATTGGTTCTAATCTAAACCGGATACACGTACGACACTCTCCTCGGTCACACAAGGCTGCATCATTTCGTTCGTTCGAAAAATCTCTCGCTCTCCCTAAATGACGTCTGTGAAATCTGCGCTCGTTGCCGCATTTGCGCTCAAATCAAAACAAATTTTTACAAAAGCAATCCGCAAGTGCTTGTGAAAGCAACGAAGCCATGGGGAAGAATCAACGTAGATTTTAAGGGACCGTTGAAATCTAGCAAATCCCCGTTCATGTTCGTTGTCATAGACCAGAGGTCTCAAACACGCGGCCCGCGGGCCGCATGCGGCCCGCGACGACATTTTAGGTTTTTATTAATTTGACAACATATAAGTGTCACATATCTTTTCAGGTTATAAAGTGAAAATTCCCTCTTAAATTGCTCCGAAAGCCTAAAGGTATTCAGCAAACTTCACTATTGCATCAATTGCAAACGCTACCATATATGCAGTGAAAGATTCACTATTTCGCCACATTTCCCATTCATGATGACAAAACCTGACCTTTAGACGATTCGTGACTGAAATTTGTGAGTTAGACTTGGACGCGACCTTTCTTAGAATTACTCAGACTCGGAGTGACTCAGAATGCCGTGAATTTGTTAGAATCATGGACGCAACAAACTAATCGGGTATCAGGGGAATAATAATAGAACAGAAGGTGGCAGATTGGTATTTCGCTAACTAAGCAAGTGGTTATGGCAACCATTGGCATTCCGTTAGTTACATCTTTGGTCGCTAAACCATGTTATTAAGGCCACTTAAGGTTGCCAGTGAACTCGGCACTTGGTGAACTCGGCACCTTTAACTCGGCACCTGGTGAAATCGGCGCTTGTATTGTGACGCAACAATGCCGCGTGTCGGTGTTGGCCTACTCGGTGCATGTATTGCTAATTTGACGGATAGAGGGAATGATTCATGATTGATATATGCGATGGACATGGACAATGGACATATGCGTTGAGATTGAAGTGGGGCCGCTATCGGTAGCCGATCTTAACAACCAGGTAAGTCGAATAGTGCTAATTAATTCGATATGAGTGATCAGATTTCAACTAAATTTTGCTTGCAGCAAGATGCCATTGAAATTGAAGTGGGGCCGCTACCCGTAGCCGATCTTAACAACCAGGTAAGTTGAATAGTGCTAATTAATTCGATATGAGTAGTCAGATTTTAACTTATAATTTTGTTTGCAGGAAGATGATCTCATCGAGTCGTCGTTATCCGATGTGTCCGCTGCTCAGGTCAACTCTGAAATGTCATGCTCGGACGAGTCAACTAATACATTGGAGGGGATATCGCAAAGAGGATGAGATATGCTGTTTGACGACTAAGGTCGATCGTTCTTACACCAGGAAGATGAAAAAAAACATGCCTCAATTCTTTGAAGATGCAAGAATCGTGCAAAATATATATATTTTATTTATTAGTTGATTAGTTATTGATAAGTTCAACTGTTAGGTTTATAAGAGAATTTATAAGTTCAATACAACACAACAATACTGATTTTGTATTAGCTGATTACTTATAGGAAGGTGTGATTTTGTCACAGGTAGCTGGTCAGAAGGTTGAAGGGTGACATTAGGGGAACATCCTGCTAAAAAAATATAGTTGAAGGACGATATTTAATTTATAAGGAGCAAGGTGAAGGGTGACATTAGGAAAACATCCTTCTAACAAAATATAGTTAAAGGGCGATATTTAATTTATAATATCCGTTTCTTTGAAGGCAAAAACTGATTATTTTGGCCTTCATAAGTTTCGATGTGTTCATGGAACACATTAATTGGTGTCATGGGGAACATTGTATTGTCATAAACTTGAAACAATAGCGATCGCACAGCATCTACGATCAAACGAAGTGCCGAGTTCATCAAGTGCCGAGTTCACCAAGTGCCGAGTTCACCAAGGTGCCGAGTTGAAGGTGCCGAGTTCACTGGCAACCCCACTTAAAGGTACCGAGTACCGTATGGGGTACGCTCCAACGATTTAACAACAATGGTACGTTTGACGTTCCGACATCTCAATAACTTGGACACATTCATTAATATATTTATATTTTTTCTGCTCCTATATTTGAAGATATTTGACCATGACATTAATGGCCCACTTATCAAAAGTATACCCGAATCTTGGATTGGAATCACAGCTCAACCTAAAAATGTTTTGATGTCAGATCTATTTATCAATCTGTTATTCAAAATATTCAATAGTAGCTGCAAAATTATGACCCGATAGCTTTTATGATGGCATCATACATTTGTCCGCCCATATGGTGTCTATATCTAATAATTAATATATATCAAGTACAACAACGATTCTATTCAAATAGTTATAAATGTGATGATTATTTTCGTGCCAGGCCTGAATTAATACAATAGTAGGCTAAATCACATTTTGACGATGTGTGTTTACTGTCAGTCTGCTGGATCGGCTCACTTTCAAGAGGACAATTCATTCCCGCCAAATAAGGCCTACTTGGAAAGACATAGAATAACCTATAAATGCTGCGGCCCGCGGCGTCGTCAAAACTGGAAAACTGGCCCGCGAGCACATTTGAGTTTGAGACCTCTGTCATAGACGAATATGGTCGTTTTTCGTTCGCCTTTCCATGTCACAACACTTCCGCGCTAACCGTAGTGTCGAGTTTATCGTCGCCGCGAATATTCCAATGGTGAACTGAAGTGCTCTGACGAACAGCCCCGTGAATCCAACCATTCAGATGATGCACCAGATGATTCAAGTGGAAATCATTATGCCGAGCCTATATGCGTTCAACCAGAGTTAAGCCCCAAGCGGATCGGTATGGTGATCTTGTTAGAGTTTTTGTCATTGTTTATATGTGAATTTACAAAATAAGGGGATCCGTAATTAGGCAATCATTGCTTTCCGCTGATTGCGTCTGCTGCACGTTACATTGTCGCAATTGTCTTGTCACTCCATCCTTTTCTGATCTGCTACTGCTCAGACTGCTGTATGCTGTGTTCTATTGTATGTTGCTCAAAGCTACCTTGGCTACATTACTTCAACAAAGCTTTAGTTAGTTTATGTCGACGCGATAGTCAGTTTACGACACAAGGCAAGGAGTATCTTACTTGAGAAGGACGACGAAAGCCAAATTTGGGCAATCAGATGTGATGATGATCTGACAAGGTATGGCATTACCCTAGAATGAACTGTAACCACTAATTCAGCCTTGATCCATAGATAAGAAAATGTCCGTGTTATTTCCATGTGGCTCTCAATTGCCACAAACCATGCAAGTCAAATCAGCCTTGAATTTGCTGGGATATCTGTGACTATACTGGACCAATTTGAAGTGCACCAAACTGACGACTCCGCAATTCAACCATCTTGGAAGTACTGACGAGTATTATTATTGCTGCCAATGCCAAAACTCAGAGTTAACATTTTCATCACTTGACAACATGCAACTATAACAAGGGAATTATTGTAAGTCAAAAAGTTATCTAGATCTGACTTACCAAGGGATTCTCTAATTATGATAGTATAGATAGAAGAATTCAATACTCCTGTAGCCCTTATATTACCATGCTACATGCTAATGTAAGATTGATTCCTAAAAACAGTGGCTTAGTCACTTCGTAAATTTCTGAGTTTTGTAGACATCCTGACGTAATCGCCATGAGTGAAACGAGATCATCTACTGTCCTTTTGACGTCCATATTGATGAATATACAATGTATACATTCATCAATTCAAATTCTATGTTCGGAACAATGTCCAATTCCATATCACTTCAGAGTTTGGCCTGAATCTTCAAGGCTGTGAAGACCTGTGGATTGAAATAACAATAACAATAGCAATAACACAAAATATCCTACACTCATAACCTTAGAAAACTCTCGGAGGACAACTTTTCGATTGAACTTTTTGATGCAATAAATGACCTTGAAGTCGAAAGTAGAACTCAAACTGATGATATAAACCAGTGGTCGGGAACCTATGGCTCGCGAGCCCTATATGGCTCTTTTGGGGATAAGTTATGGCTCTTTGACATTTTGTACCTGAATTATCGATGGTAGCATAAAAACATGTTTTTGACAGTTCAAGATAGTGGCAAATCCAGGATTAGGGGCTCGGGCCCTCATCAAAATCCTGAAATTTAGGTTGCTGCCGTGCCAGCGACCAATATCACTCGCGAATTCGATGGACCCGACGTCGCGCGACTCGATATCATTGATTGAACGATATATTCATTGATCAAAGAGCAGACATGGCGACGCCTGTATGACATATTTCTAGACCAGTGGTTCCCAACGTGGGCGATTTGGCGGCCTAGGGGGGTGAAAATGACGAAGGGGGCGACAGGGGGCGAAAATAGCGAAGGGGGTTGATATGGGGGCGATGACGCGTTAAAACGGCTATATTTGAGTCAAGTCGGAGAAAATACCTTTTTTTGGGAAATTTAGTTGAAATTCGACAGCGAGCCGAAAAGTTAACCGTTCTTTTTTAGTCAACCTGCCGATGATTACAGATTGTATACCGATTTTTCGGTTCACAAAATCTGGGGGGCGATGATGGGCGTTGAGCTTGAAAAGGGGGCGATGAGTGAAAAAAGGTTGGGAACCACTGTTCTAGATCATAAAAAGGCATTTGATACAGTGGATAGATCAATTCTCTTGGAGAGAGACTATCTTACTATGGAGTTAGGGGTAACATACATAAGCTACTGCTGTCCTATTTATGTAGCAGATGGCAATTTGTTAAAAATAGTGAAGTCTCAACAGATAAGATCCAAATTGAAATGGGGATACCTCAAGGATCAGTTCTGGATCCTGGATCCTGGATTTTTAATATATAATAATGATATAGACAATGTATCGGACTTAACAATCCAACTGTTTGTAGATGATACATCTATCATGCTCTCATCTTGTAACACAGCTGACCTTGAGTATTCATATAATTCAAATCTAATATAAATATATGACTGGATGTGTAGCAATAGACTAACAATCAATACTTCAAAAACACACTGTATGTTCTTTGGAAAAGGTACTCCAAAAGACATAGTATTGAAGCTCAATGATAAAAGGCTTACCTTTCAGACGTCGTTACCCTATCTTGCATAATTATAGATAATAAGCTGTCCTGGAGAGATTACATTAACTCAATTTGCATCGAACTATCGAAAGCCATAGGAATCTTAAGAAAAGCCAGTTCCCTATTGCCAGTTCCTACGCGGCTAACGATATATCACACACTCTTCAACTTGCGCTTGACTTATGGTGTCGTGTTGTGGGGCTCAGCCAAAGCCAAATACTTGAATCGGATTTAAAGCCTGCAGAATAAAGCAATCAGATTGACTTGTCTCGCCAATCACAGAGATAGTGTAAATCCTTTATATGGTCGCTTGAAGATCTGGAATGTTGAAGATATCCACTTATATGAAATAGGTAACCTCATGCATGGCTACCGCAATGAGAGCCTACCAGAAATCTTCCTAGACTATTTCACTCACCTCACCAGTCACCATTCACACAATACCCGAGGCCCATCTATGAATCTATTCTTACCCCGAGAACATCCTAAAACTGTCAGTTTCCAAGGTCCTCGTATATGTAACTCCATTCCGCCCCATATTAAAGATAAACCACTCCAAATCTTTAAACAAATGTTTCACAAATATCTTGTGGGAAAGTATGAAAATTCTTTATAAATTTGTCCATCAGCATCTCTTTGTCCAGTTTGTGTTCCTGTAACCAGTGCCAATCTATTATCTAGACCAGGCGTTCCCAAACCATAGGCGCCGTCGGCGCAGCCACATCGTGAGCATACTTACGAGGTGGCCAGGTGGCGTCCACCTCGTACAAAATGCTCAAACGCCCAAGTGATTTGTGACCAGTAATTAGTAATAAGGCGAATCGATGCGACCTCGTTAGAGACGTCTTCGATTTCGATACGCGTGTGTGCCAGGCGCGTAAGGCGCGTAGCCACAGGGGGTTTCGGGGGTCGAACTTCCCTATTTGAAACGCAAAACCCCGTCATTTTGAAATCGTCATTCTAACTCTAATATTCAGTTGCAATTCAATAACTGTGTAATCAGTGTTGGATTTGCGAAAAAGGTGTTGTCAATTAGCGAGAACAATCTGTGAGGATCTCCCGCTGAGCTGAGATGGTCGCGAAATTAGTTCAGTCGTTCCGGTGCGCGAGGCGATTGTCGCTAGCCTGATTTATCGCGTCTTGATCAAGCCTGGTTCCGCAGGTTTGTACAAACGCATCTGCAATAGGCCCAGTTCACACTATATCATCGCTTAACTGCGCAATCGAATCTGAATTGGCGGCTTCGGCCTGGTGTGCACGATATCATCGCTTAACTGCGCAATCGAATCTGCATTGGCGGGTTCGACCTGGTGTGCACGATATCATCGCTGGCCTACACAAAAGCATCTGTATTAGGCCTGGAGTAAAAGATATCATTGCTGGCCTATGGATTAACTATTGCGTCTCGGGCCTAGCATGGGGCTCCTATCTCTCGCCGGTTTCGAGACAATGCGGTCAAGTTTACGCTAATTAGTCATCGTTTTATGTCATATTAAGTAAAAAGTGACATCGCGAAACTGGATAACATCGAATCGCTGCAAACAGACTTTAACGTGCGAAATTGATTCCCGCTAATACTTGAACGTAGCGAACGAATGGATATGTATATCATGTCTCGAGTTCTGAAATACGACAAAGGTTTGAAATCGGTGCAATCAAGTTCGGACATTTTGATTTACGAAAACTGTAGCCGAGACTGCGTAATCCGCGCGCGTATTTAATTGTTCACCAGAGATCAGTGACTCGCTAATTAACAGCATTCCCGGATTGGGGCTCTCACGGATTCATTCACTCTTGCATTCACCCTTGAACCTCCTATAGTACCACGTGAAATATTTCTGGAATTGTTGCGAACTGCTACAAGCTGTGTTGAATTCAGCTTTAACGACGTGATGTTTATGCAATTCGATGGCATTGCCATGGGATCACCTTTGGGCCCTAGTCTGGCAGATATATTTGTGGGGTACCATGAAAAGAAAATGTTTGAAAGCGTCCCAAAACCTCTCCTTTATTATAGATATGTCGATGACACCTTTGTTGCTTTCAATAATGAGCGAGAGTGTAATACGTTTTTTAAAAAATTGAATTGTCTCCACCCAGCTCTACAATTTACTGTGGAGAAAGAAACTGATTCAGCACTTCCATTTTTAGACGTGATGGTTGAGAGATCTGGAAATATGTTTTTGACGTCAGTGTATAGAAAACCGACGTTCACTGGCCATTATATCCGTTGGGATTCTTTCTGCCCGAAGCGGCGAAAACTCAACCTAATATCATCTCTGGTTTATCGGGCCTTGCGTATCTGTTCGCCAGAAAAATTGCCACGTGAATTGGATGAGATCCATTCTATCCTATCAAAAAATGGCTATCCTGAGCATATATTGAAATGCTCCTTCGCAAGAGTGTTAAAACGTTCGGATCAACCTCCCAATTATGGACCGGAAAAATGCCCGGCATTTTTACATCTACCTTGGCTAGGCAATGTGTCGAATCGGTTTGAAAAGTTGATCAAATCGGCCGTGCACCGTTGTTATTATAGTGTAAATGCGCATGTGGTGTATACAACCAAACCACTTCTGCCAAACTTCCGAAAGGATGTACTTCCTGCTTTAAATGCAAGTAACGTCGTCTACGAATTTAAGTGCCACTGTGATAGTAGGTATGTGGGACGTACTTCACAAAGATTGTTTGAACGGATAACGCAACACATTCCCAAATTGATTCGCTCAAAAACTTGCGCAAATGACCGTACGGAGTTCGCACGACAATGCAAATCAGCCGCCAAAACCGACTGTTACGACGATTACCAAGCATACGCTTCGGCAATTGGCCAACATTTAAGTGAGAACCCTTCTTGTGCTCAAAACTATAATGACCAAATGTTTACAGTCATTGCGCGAGGCAGATCCTTGTTTCATTTGAAAGCCCTAGAATCAACAATCATCCAATTGACCAAGCCTATTTTATGNAGACAAAAAGATTTNCTGTATAACTNACAAATTTCCCATTAGTGCGTTCNAATNAC
>ATSW01003509.1:0-14090 GCA_000444245.1 Botryllus schlosseri | reverse complement strand
GTGCCTTGGCAGTCTCAGATGATGCTTGCATGGACGTGGGATTTATACCCGTGATATAATTCTGAGTTTTCATTTGTTTGCTTTCGTGTATCACCTTTTGGGCTTGAATACACTATTTTCGCCAGAAGTGTACACTGTATAACTCAATGCGCGGAAAATACGTGAATTCATCACCATGGCAGAAGGTGTAAATGGGGTAAGCAGCCCTTTCGGTTACAGAATTAAGCCTTTACACACTTCCAATGGGCGAGTGAGAGTCGAATCGAATACAACAACTCCCATGGACATATATCCATGGACCATGGGTTCTGTTCGTTTCGTGTACCATCTTATAGGAGTTCTTTGTGTGGTTCACGCAAGCGGAGCACATCACACCCCTGAGGTATATCTCCATAAGAATAGGTGTATTCGACTCGTTTTCACCCACTGGAAGGGCGTGAAAGCACAGTTTGGTACCTGAAATCACCGGTTACCTGATTTACACGCTACGATAGGAAACACACGATTTTCATTTATTTACAGGTATCAGCTTGGCACGATTTTTCAATTCCGCTGTACATCATATGATCTATCACAGGTTATACACAAATTCTCGAATTATTTACATTACATTACTTGCATACATTTACATACATGACAATGATACATCCATTCTCGAATTATTTACATTAACATTGCATCCGAATTATTTTTGATCGGTCTTACCCTGCTTTCTAATGCGATGGTACATGTCGTCATCCTCGCCACCCCATCCCCAATACAGGTTCGAAAATCCGTTCACAGACGCGAACTGCTCGCCGGTCATCATTGACACCCCGCCGAAACCCTGGGTTTCTTCGTCTCCGTAGAGCATTGGGAAGATCAGGCTGAAGACGTTCGCCGACTCTGCGGGTACAGGTATCATTCGTTATGGCGTCGCAAAAGTATGATAGGGTTACCATACGTCCTCTTTTAAGAGGATTTGTCCTCTTTTTGACTTTTTTGAAAGTGTCCTCGGAGGACGCCCAAATGTTCTCTTTTTTGAGAATTTTGGTTAAATATAGGGCAAAATGATGATGTGTAAGGGAAAAACTGTATTTTCGGGAGTTGAGCCAGTAAGGTGAGAAAAATTTACCATTTTTATGGATTTTCCTCCTGTTTTGCAAGTTTTAAAATTTTGAAAAAGTGTCTTCTTTTCAGATTTCCAAAATAGGGTAACCCTACAGTATGAATGATACGGGAAGTTCAAATACGTACCTTTTATGCGACCACAGAGAATATAATGCCAGATCTACGTCACATTAAAGATTATATATTTTTTTTTCGACCATTATACCTATTTCACTGCAATTTGTGACAATGCTGTGGGTTGATCACGACGATCGGATATCTCGTTTTCACTTCCGTGTGTACTGTACATGTTTGGTATACTGCGATACAACCAATCGAGGTTGCAAACTTCCACAGGGGAACATATCATCAAAACTATACTTGTCGTTGATAAATTAACATTTGATGGCGAGGAGCGTATAATTTCAGTACTCAAAAGATTAGTATGTCACGACGCGAAAGAGTCATTAGAATTGAAACTCGAGTCAGGTTAGAGTACGAAATCTGAATCAAACCCGTAGCAAATAACAGCCTTTAAACAGATTCGGACGTGGATTTAGCTTTATATGAATTATGGATTTGGACTCTAATCCAAAATTCGGAACAGAATTCGGATTTGAAAATATAAGTCCGCTGATCTCTGGGACTCGGTGGCAAAGGTGATAAATAGACAGACAGACTGACATTTATTGATTCGTCAAACATAAAATGTGACAGGAGGTGACGATATGACCTATAAATGCCTTGTTACTCATCACCTCCATGACAGTGATGTAATCGAGAGTATTAATTGTAAAAAATATAACAGTGGACAGTCTGCAACATAGAAGAAAATATTAAACACAAATATATAACAAAGACGGTAGCCATGGTAACATATGAAAACAATAAATCGACGTATAATATATAAATTACCGGGTACAGACTCTCCGTTCATATTGTAATATGCTAAAAGGTAATCCAGGCATTGGCTTTAAATTCATGTCGAGGTAGTTCTTTGAGATTGTCGGGTACGCTATTCCAAATATTTGGGCCCGTATATTCTAAAGACTGTTGGGTCAGTCTAGAGTTCATGCGTTGAACATAAAGATTCCAGATTCTGATGATCTAGTAGAATATCCGTGCGCAGTACAAGATTGCTCAAACAAGGTATTAAGGTACGAGTAGATATTGCCGTTTGAAAATTTATGCCTCCGTTTGGCTACTTCATAACTATACAAATCGGGTAGTTTAAGTATCCCAAGAGTCGAATAACCAGAAGTAGCAGATTACCTAGAATCTATGCCACATATACTTCTTATGGCTCGATTTTGAATGATACGGATTCTGTTTAAATCTGTCTGATTGGCCTTCCCCCATACACATAATCCATAAAGTGGGAGCGGGTGAAATAATGAGAAATAAATGGTTCTCAAGGTCTGTCTGGGGAGAGAATGTAGAAGTCTTGCAAGAATTCCAGCTGTAGCAGATAGTTTTTTACCAAGATTGTTAATGTGGGTCTTCCATTTCAGATATAAGGCTGGTATCGCTCTACGCGTAGGAGACACAAATAGCTCTTTTTTGAAGATAATGTGGAGATAAGAAAGAAACGACTGGCTGTGCAAAGTTCGCAACTAGAGCTAGAACGACTCGCATTTCAAAAGTCGCATCTAGAACTAGAACTACCGGTACCCACTTTTCAAAATACGCAACTAGAACTAGAACTGCTCACTTTTCAAAATCCACAACCAGAACTAGAACTAGGACTAGGTCTACCAAAAATCGGTAGTTTGCACAAGTCTTCTCGACAACAGCGTAATACCCATCCGCGTTTCTCCGCGTTGAGTGACGAAACAATAGCGTCGCTTACACGTGAAGACCCGGTGGTCGTGATTTCATTATATGATTGATTGCGAAGTATACGATGGTTATCCGTATGTTATGTTAGGCCTACTTCATCGTGAATTAGGGTGTCACTTCCGATGCGTTGGATAATGTCTGCGATTGACAATGGGATATTGATACCGGAGAAGGAATTACCATTTAACCACTTACCAAGTGATGGATTGCACGGAGCGTAGTACGAAATCGGTTTGTAAGAAAACAGATCAATATGGTGAGAGATGTGTCTTGGGTTGTTCAATTCGCAGGTATACAAACAATCCTCATCTTCCAAAATCAAATCCACGTCATGAAACACGTAACAATCGTAGGGTGCGTCTTCAAAGAAAGAGAAATATGTTGAAAACGGGAGAATTCTCGGCCAGGGATAGTTCCCTTGTTCGATTAACCAATTCATACTCTCAGGGTGGTGAAATCTGCCGTGGTTTATGGCGCATTCAAGGCCACAATGGCATTGCTACGATTACGGCTGGGAAAAATCGAGTGCCCGATTATTTTCAACCCGAATCGAGGTTAGGCGTCGAGTCAACGGCGTAACAGTACAGATGGCGTGAAAAACATGTATCTTTTATGCGACCACGAACAAAATATTGACAGTTATTCACCACATGTCCACATTAAGATAATCTGGTCTTTTCCGACCATACCAGTGTTATTCCACTTTAGGACAATGCTGTGGGTTAGATTTCACTTGAATGTCATTTCCACACAAACGTACACAGAGCATGTTTCGGATGATGTGATAAAACTAATCGAGGTTTCAATTACGGCACCCGGGGAAGGGAAAAGAGTATCGAAGCCGTAAATTAAAATCAGATACGAAATGCATTACATTGCCATATCCACAAATATCAAAACGATGTCGGAGTAAGGTCGGGCAAAGTGATGATGCGGTTGAAAGTCAGATTGATCTACCTACATGATATGCATATTCACTTTACTCGACCAAAAGAAGCCAATATTGGGGTTCAATGGTTTTCCGGTTCTGAGGTATCAAACTAACGGATTAAAACTTTGGCCGGCTAATTGTACTTCAAAATTCAGTACTGCGGAGAGTCACATTCGTGGGCGAAGACGTGCATTTCGAGCCGGTACGTACTTCGGTNTGTTACCCCGCCATCGTTAGATGATAAAGGCTNCAAGGATAAGAAGACAAGTCTAGATCCCAAGACATGTTACTGAATTTGNTGTGAGCGTAAAGAAGCATCACTCTATAAGTCATATTTTACCGACGTTCACGGCATTGAACTGATATGAAACCATAGTGTCACGACCTTGTGGTGTTATGAAATGAAATAGTTAGTAAGCAAATATATGAATGAATCAATGGACTGATATTGACGAGTACATCTGTTAACAAGAGGTATAGTAGAGAATAATGTGGGATATGTTGCGCGAAGTAGAGATATGATCCAAAAATTTAAGTTCTGAACCTTAGCGTATGCAGCATCCAAGGCAAATGGATAAATGGACGTATCGATTTAAACCATGTGGGGCGTGGAGCATAGTAAGGTAAACAACAGCAACAACCATTATGGCGTGACAGCATAATATAATCATTGCCGCCCAAATAAAGTCTACAAACGCTGCGGGCCACGAAAGACGAAAATAATCTTAAGCCTACTTTCATGGCTGTTGGCTATACGACATATATACCTTTGCTGGCTTCAGACACACCAATATTCAGCAGCTTAGCCCTGTTAAAAAGCCCAGTACCCGTTTGTGAGATAACGTATACTTGATATTCCAACATCTGTCGTTGCCACACCGGGTGCATGTGGGATAATAATGTTTTAAGTTGATCTTCCCTGTCTCTTAACGGTATTATGATGGCAATTTTATAAGCGGCTACGCAATCAGTTGGCGAATATTTGCCTCCGGAAGACACGACGATGTTTGCCTCTTCGATATCCGCCCACGATACTGACGAAATTCTCAGAGAATTGTCGCTCGGCTTCAATTGATAGTCGCACGTAGACTGCCGACGGACGCCATTCACTTTCGAAGTAACATTGCCGATAACCGTAAACGGAGAGTGCGAGTCTTGAAATACTTCAAGATCATTAATGCTTTCAATCTGTATTTCGCGGCTTGCTATGTTAAGTCTTGCGTCGTAAATATGGATCACTAAATATACCAACAGGAGACACACAGCGGCTTTAACTTTCGTCGACTTAGTACAGCCGCAGTGAGATTTCATTGAATCCAGGCAGACAAGAATAGCCAAGGCACAACGCTCTCTCCTTCCCACAGCGGATAAATTGACAGGATACGTTCACGTATTGCAGTTATATGGTATTCCCTGCTATAGCCTGAATGACGCATCGATAACGGAACAGCCGAGAAAATACCTCGGAAATAATTGCTTACATTTCTCCTTACTCGCATTTGAATCAGCAGCGTCTTCTGGCGGCAGTTTGATTCCAGCGACAACGGCACTCGGAATCCGGGTTTATTTTAGGGTTACCATATTTTCGTGAACCAAATTCCCGGACTCTTTAGCGCCCCTGACGGCTGTAAAATAAGGTATGAATATATGACGTCACACTAGCAATGTGTGCCTGTACCGATTTTATACAGGATGGGATTTTTTTTAGTATAGGTCATGAATTAAGTAGACTATAGGATTGGGTCATTTGGAATTTGAGCTCTGGTGACTGCTGGGGTCCGCGTATTCTCATTTGGTCTGCAAAGGACTTCTTCACGGGCCGGATGAAATTGTCTGGCCCCACGGTCGGTTGTTTGATAGCCGTGCTATAATGTTAGATCGGTGTAGCTATGTGGCCGTGTGATGTAGCCATGACCGAAACAACACTTAAGCCCACTCTCGCCCCCAAAACACTAATCCGGGGCGGCGGAGCCCACCATGGTGTAATCGATGCAACTTCTGGTGGACTTACTCTGTACATCTGGTGTCTATGTACATCTCGCTGTTAAATTTTGTGAATGAATCCAGTCAATAATATTGGTTCTGCCATAGTGCCATATATCACTTTTTATCCTCTCTCAGCCCACGTGATCAAAGTTAGCGGTAGAGCTGGTTAAGATGATGACTCTGAAAATGTAGGGAACATATTTGAACATCGCTAGGTAATGTTCATGTCACACAGATGATACTATTAATTGGCCGAAATGCAGGTCCGCACCAGCAGGTTGCAGATCCGTTGGTTTCCAAATCTTTATGGTCGCGATTCCATTTCCAATTTGAAAATGTTCCGTGGCCCACCTCAAAATTTGGTAAGCTGATTACTAAAATAATGGTGAGCAGTGAGCACCTTTTCCCAGACTTAGTCACGGCATATGGTAGAAGCTGANTAACTNTAAAATCTTCGCGGTCCCATGAAAAGGGCAAACAAGACCNAAAGCTTGAGATCCATTATATTTGACTAAATATCCAAACGATCTTATTGTCTCTAGGATATATACGGTTCTNCTAAAATTGTGATTACAATTAGTCTAACTACAGTAAATGCTAATTATTTCAATTAACTTTGTATTGTAGAGTTTGCGAGGACAGGGGTATTCATACTAAAACTATTAAATGTGACAATCACGCGCAGCGTGAAGAAAAATTTGAAGTTGCATANTCTTCCCCAAAATAAGGTACTATTTATTTTGATTTATGAAAAAAATTTCAGCTCCCTTCAAGCCTTCAAAATTCCGGACATTTGGGAATATTTCACCTTTTCCTCCCGGACGCAGTTTAAACAGTGAAATTCCGGACATGTCCGGGAAATTTCAGACGTATGANAATCCTAGTTTATATCTGTATAAATATATAAATCAATTGTGTATTGACGTTATCTACCTTTAAGAGTATCTCCGTGAGATTTATTTCATCAGATTGTTTAATAGTTATATCACGAACTGAACTACTGGGGACAATCTGACAGATCCTATGGCCATCTCGAATTACTTGAACGAATATTTTTGCAATTAGGACCTAATATCGCCTCGTCTATTACGCAACCTGCGTCAGTCAGGCCTGAGGTTAAATCGTTATCCCGATCTATCATGCTCGAGCCTGCTAATTCCACGGAAGTGGAAATTGTCGCAGGGGAGATAGTGTAGTGGTTACGATAAGCGCCCAGCACGCAGGCGAACCGCGTTCGATTCCCGCCGGAGGTTTATCTGGGCTCCTCTTCCCCTGCCGTTGCCGTTCTTACGGCGACAAAAAAGCCCAGAAAAAGACCCGACGAAAGAAAGCACTCACAATGAATGGAAAAGAACTAGTAGAAAGGGCCGCGGCTTCAAAGAGATCAACATCGAAAAAGAACTGTGACATCGGGCACTCTAGGCCGAGGTGGATGTTAGAGTAAAGGATCGCTACTGATGCGTGTCGTACTACATCCTCCTATCTGTTCATGACATCGCATTGTGTCTTATCGCATTGTACATTGTGTGTGACTTGTTCAGATAAAAATATAACCCAACCATGTTATGTTATGTTATGTTGTCATTCATGAACTTAAATCCAATAAGGCAGTTGGCTATAATCTGATTCGAGGCTGGTTTTCAAAACTGATTAGCCTACACATCGGTCATTTTATTCAGGGCTGTGGAATCGTAGTCGGTGTTTGACTAATTTTTCGCTTTATAGAGTCGGAGTCGAAGTCTCAAAATATTCTAGCNCCCCGTGGATTTGGAGTCGGAGTCGTGGAAAAAATACTGACTGGAGTCGGGGTCGGAGTTTGTGAAAATGACCTTGACTCCGACTCCNACTCGAACTTCTTTATTATGAAAACAATTACTTTCAAAGGTATCTTTAAATTACTAAAATCNGATTTTTATGTACCATCAATCACTGTTATTCGTAACGATGTTGATAAAATTGGACATTATTTGCAAAGTGCAATTCAGTTGCATAGAGGAAGTANATTGCAATATGCTTCTTCGCGATGCAGNCATAAATTGATGCAATTTTTGAATTATACCATGTGAGAGACACTCGTGAGATGAACGTCGTCGCGGAAGGACGTATCGTCAATCAAGGGGAATTACACGTTATCGGNGTACGTCGAAGAGGTTCGCGATCTACACGTACGACTCAGGTGTGCTTGTTCCATTGTATTCTATTATAAGAGTGAAGTGAGACACAGACAGTTGAACATAAGGCAAGTCGTCGTAATGTCCCATAGGAGCGGGGCGCCTAAGCGTCCCGGCTCCGATTCACCACAGAGTCCTTCTTCCAAGGATATAAGCCATCCGCTGAGATGAGTGAACGTAGCTCCAGGGTTCTATCTGTTATTGTTGAAGGGGTCAAAAAAGCAATGAGGACCCATAGCCCTTTGGTAGTGAATAGAAACTTGATTAAAGTTCTGGACGGACTGTTTTCCGAACTCAAAGTACTCCCATCGGGTGATTTATGTGTGAGATGTGCTAACTATAATCAAGTTACCAAACTTCTGGCCTTTGATGACCTTGGGATAGGGGTGAAACGAGAGAAGTGCAAACAGAATTGTATAAGACTAAGCGGGGTTCGCGGCGTGATTTCGGACGTACCATTGGATCTATCCATCGAGGATATCCAGTCACAGCTCGCTAATTATCATGTCATCTTCGTACAGATATTAAAATATTGCTCTAATGGGGATAGCGTGCCCAGTCGGTCATAGTCCTGCTCTGTTTCTCTGCTGCGATTTTACCTACGGTGGTTACAATTGGATTTCTTAATTTCCGCGTTCGCATTTATAACCCCCTTCCGGTTCGCTGCTTTAATTGCAATAGGTTTGGGCACCGCGCCAAACATTGCCGTAGTTCTCAAAGATGCACTCGATGTGGTCGAAATCACAAAACAGATCAATGTGTTAACTTAGCGGTGTGTGTGAATTGTGGGGGTCCTCACTCGGCGGGTTATGTGGGATGCGAGAGATATCGACAAGAAGCTCGTATCCAATACATTATGGCGAACTCGAAAGTTGATTACTCGACCGCAAGACAAATGTCGCAACAACAAGATCAGACCTCGCGTACAAACAATTTGTCAACCCCTAACGTACATACCAATACTCAATATGAGACTATGAGAGTATATATCAGAACTCACTCTCTTACCCGCCCTTACCGCAACACCCGTCTTTACAACAAAACAACAGTAACCCGATCAGTGAACGGCCCGGAACAGGCCATAATATCATCTCAGCGTCAAATAACCAGATCTCTATATCAACGGAAACATTTTTCACGTTCATAGATGAAGTCATGAAAAATACTCTGCTTGCATTCAATGAAGGAGAGGAAATTAACATTGAAGATATAGTCAGAAAATCGGCTGCGAATAAACTTGGTTTCCCGGTGCTAGGTGATGAATCAAACTCTACGAATAGTCAGTCATCCAACTACAAGGATAAATGTATGAAAGAAACGGAAAACACAGCCGCCATATACGTCGATTGAGAATGACCCTATCGAAAAATCGCACAGGATCGAGCCAAAGTAACAATAGCGATATGAACAGAGCAGCTGAGGAAAGAAATACATTGTCTGATTCTCGAAATCATTTAATTAACACTCCTGAGACGAGCAATAACCTCCTTCGTACGGATATGTTCACCCGGCAGAGTCCACAACATCCCAACGGTGCTATGGACCTGTCTGGATGGGAATCTTCTTATGATCCATCTTCAAGCCTCTAATTATATTCCAATGGAACTGCCGTGGAGTCTACAGGAAAATGAATGAACGGAAGCAACACATAGAGAGCCTTGGACAACTACCTGACATCATAGCATTACAAGAAACGCATCTGATTAGTAAATATAACCCACGATTTTCCCAATATACGTTGATAAGAAAAGACCGATACATTCACGGTGGAGGAGTGTGTATTAGGGTTATGACTAGAGTTTTTTTTTAATTTTGTGTGTCCTGTAGTCACAAACGATGAACTTTTATGTCCTGATTTCAAAATTAACAAAAATTAAGACTGGTTAAACAAAAACCTCCCGCACAAAAATTTTCCAGTTTTCACTGTATGAAAGGATAGGCTTTTTTGTAGATACAGACTATATAATATATATACCGACTTATTTGAATTTAACTGACACAATTCCAATGACGAAGATTTAAAATAGTATTTTGGTAAATTGTGATTGCCCAGATTGAATTAATCCGATCGTTTTCTTGCTTACAGACAAAATTAAATAATTACTAAATAATTACTAATTTCGATTTTAGATGTAGACTGTATATATCGTACAATTTCAATTTGTCTGACACAAATCCAACTGGCTGTTCGAAAAGGCGACAGTAGAACAACTCAACATATTTTCAGCGGTCTAGAAAACCGATTTGAGGAATATGATGAAAATTCGAAAATGTCATATCATATGTGACTCACTATCTGGTTATACTGCTGGGCGGCGGAATGTCGTTGTGAAACTGCAAATTGCAATGATGAGCAAGGGTTTTCATAAATCGCAATACATTGGTTGCCACCATAATATAATCGATTCTTAAAGCATATGTCGGAGTTCTTCAATCCAACATCCTCAACAAATCCAACTCTCAGCTACAAATTTGGAGTTGATATGGTGAAACACTACGAAAACTTGGTACTATCCACCAAGCCATAATTTCCAATGAAAATATTAGAAAACCGAGGATGGAGTGATGATTTTAAGTTTATCTATGTGCTGTGCAGAGCATGCCACTCTTTTAGAGAAAATAGTAGATTACCACCCATCAAATAGCATAAACCTCTACGCAATGCAAGATGCAGCTCAAGGGTATAATTCCGTACTTCCAAGTCCCCAGATGTAGAGTAACTCTTGAGATATCATGCTTATTCATCGCAAATGCGTGTCAGGAACCTGGTATTCTAACCAGATGCCTATAGATGGAATATACTGGAACCCGACCTATTATCGGTTCGCCGATAATATCGGGACGATATCACACTTCGAACGAATTATCGCTATCGGCCATTGAAGCTGAAAAATTATCGGCAATTTTCGTGACGTCGCAACATTAAGGTAAGAAGTCACAAAACTATCATCTTTGCCGCTAGACTGATAATATTGATATATGTAACATAGCTTACACTTAACAGGTGTCCAGATGTAGCTTTTCTAGTTTATTTCATGTTCAAGTATAACAATAGCTGTAAAGCTGTTCAAATAAATGCTCTGAAGCTTTGAAAATGTGCTTATGTATATCCAACTTCTTTTGAATATCGGCTGAATGTATTGGGGTACTCGGTCAAGGTGTGAGATATCGGTATCGACCAAGAAATTCAATATCGGTCGGGCTCGAGAGTATACCAAAGTTTGTTTGCTGCTATCTTTGCGATCGAATGTCCTGCAGCGATAAAGTGCCTTAAAATCCCATTGGCAGTCGGATGTGTCCGTTGTAGATGTCCCTGACACTAACATAATAACAGAAAGGGAAGTCAAATTGATGGATGAACTTTACCAGAAATGAAAAAGGACATATATATGAAGATTAAATCTGTAGCAAAGAATACTTTTGAATTGTAAATTTTTTCTACATTTGGACCAGTGTCATAAATTGAAGTTAATTTGTGCAAGACATTTTTTTCGATTTGAACAGAATGATTATAATTTTATTAATTTATACCAAAATGTTCATTAATTCCGGCTACAGGCAATTTTTTTTTATTCATAACCCTAGGTGTATGTTTGTTAAAAACAGCATTCAGTTTTGTGAAGTATCATTGCCTACGGTACAGCCGATAGAAGCCCAAGCCATAAAAATTGCCGATAAAATCGTCATGAATGTATACTGGATAGTGTATATATTCCGCCTAACAGAAGATTATCGCGTTCTCAGTGCATCCGATGTTTCGAAATATGTGATAACAAATCTATGGTTGTTGTGGATCTCAACGCACATCACCCAATGTGGGGAAGTTGAAATATAAATACAACAGGCAGACATATTTATCATGCTATTCAAGACATGGATCTCGTGGTTATTAACACGACACAGCCAACCAGACTCGATATCTCTCATCCAAACGCTGGAAGAATAACGCTATTAGATCTGGTGTTGGTCTCCAATGACATTGCCCATCGTGCAACAACGAAGGTTACAGACAGACTTTTGGGAAGTGACCAATTTGTCGTTATTACAGAAATTAATGTGCCGCATCAGACGATTTAGACGCATTTCCCTTCGTGGTCTCTCCGTCGTGCCGATTGGGAAGTATTTCGGACGGCGTGCCAACGGTCATTCAACGAAATCGATGCTGCCGATACATCAGTGGTTGAAAAAATCACAAATGCAATCATTGCAGCGGCCAGCACGGCAACAATACCGGTCACCCAGCCGTCGTCAAAAACTATGGTACCTTGGTGGAATGATGAGTGCGCTAAAGCTGTTCGTCTTAAACGAGCGGNCTTCAAGACAATGAGACGAACCTTCAACATGGAGGACGTTATACTCTTCAAACGAAGAAGATCAACCGCAAGAAAATGTATTTTATCCGCAAAACGAGCACATTGCAGACCCTTCTGCGGATCATTAGACAACAACACTAAGCTGGCGAACGTTTGGAGATCTATNAGGGCAATGTCTGGGAATATAACATGGAACCAGATTCNTGTTATNAAAACTGACCACACCGAACTGACGGATCAGACCGAGAAATCCAACGAGTTTCCTTAACAAGCAGCAATAGTTTCCTGACTGAAGAAGAGAAGGAGTGCAAAGCGAACCTNGGGTCGGAATTAAATGACACGCGTCACATCCCGCTCCTCGAAGAAATGAGCATAAACCGNCCTTTCACGTTCCACGAATTAGCTGCGACACTCTGAAAAANAGACGTACATCACTTGGCTGTGACAGGATATCTTACAAAATGATCTCGGCCCTTTCCGATGACTGTCTAATTAGGCTGCTCGACGGTTTGAACAAATTGTGGATGAGGGGTACATGCCCAGATGCATGGAAACATGCCATCGTCATACCAATACTCAAACCGGGCAAATCTCCAGAAAAAGCTCAATCATATAGACCTATGTCTCTGACGAGCAATCTGAGCAAAATCATGGAGCGCATGATCGCCAATCGATTACAATGGTGGCTAGAAACAAATAACATCATACACCCAACTCAAAGCGGTTTCCGTAGAGGTAGATCAACTAAACACAGCTTATTTGCACTACACGATGATGTATACAAATCGATCTGGAACAAGATATCGGTGGAAACAGTGTTTCTAGATCTCGAGAAGGCTTATGACCGCGTTTGGCGAGAATCACTTATAATTAAATTACGTAAAATCGGGTTGTCTGGAAATATCTTCGATTGGATATGCTCTTTCCTCTCATACCGCACCTTCCAAGTGCGCATTGGAACAAACCTATCAGATAAATTTGTCCTCGATAACGGAACGCCACAAGGCAGTGTTCTAAGCCCGCTTCTTTTTTCAATACTGATAAATGACCTTCCCGAGAATATTGCGTCAAACATTGATCTATATGCGGATGAAGCTTGTGTATGGGAGTCTGGACTACAGATTCCTAATATTGTACACACGCTACTATCCTCGTTAATTGAAATATCAGCATGGTGCCGAAAATGGGGCCTGAGAGTGAATGTTAACTAATCGGCGACTATCTTTACAAAACGGCGTAAGGTGCCGGAATTGTGCCTGACAATCGATAATGCGAGTCTCTCAGTACATAAGGAACATGGATATTTAGGTGTTACATTTGACTTTCGACTCAGTTACAAAACACATTCGCGTTTGGTAACAGAACGTTGCGCAAAACGACTAAACGTCTTGCGAGTATTGTGCGGAACGACGTGGGGTGCTTCAACGGCATGTCTGCTTTCACTGTATAGACTATAGAGCCTTAGAGCCTTGATACGTCCAGTAATAGACTAAGGTTTCGAAGCATATTTGATGTCCACACAAAGTCCGTGACGCATGCTATCCAGAAGGTACAAAATACAGCCCTTAGGATATGCACGGGAGCTACGACTACGACACCCGTATACGCGCTTCAGCACACGTGTGGCGAAGCTCCAATACATTTAAGACATTACCAGGCATGCATGAATTTCATCGCATCAATACTGTCGCAAAATAACAACCCTTGTGAAGCCCTCGTCAAAGAAGCCTGGCAAGAGATCATCCCAGATTCTGAGAATTT
>ATSW01003508.1:0-25718 GCA_000444245.1 Botryllus schlosseri | reverse complement strand
CTATATATGTGCAAATGTGCCGACAGATTTATATAAACAGTACATATGACTAGATATATTTTGAAGTAGTTGAGTCATATACAAAATATATCTGCAATATATTCTGTGTTTGCTGGGTTACGTTGTCGTAAGTTAGTATAGTAATTTAATAGCAAAATATCTATTTCTGTTCTCAACTTAACCAAACCTCTTGTTTTATTGAAATTGAATATAGTTTATATAGTCCTCAACCATTGGCGGAGGCTCGAATTGTATCATGTCAATTTGTAAATGGGTAATGTATTGCATCTTATCAATTCGTTTCTCTATTCTCGATTTTGGCTGGTAACTATAAACAATTACTTACGTAGTTTAGCAGTTCTACGTAGCCTATATGTCAGTGACACACCGCCTTGTATATTTAACGCTATATTCGTTTATCGGTTCAAAATCAATGACCACTCAATCTGTATTTCAGACTGCTATAGCAAAATGCAATGACGTAATCATGTCTCATGCTTCAAAAAGGCAACTTGACTTGAATTGTGACTTGACTCGTGTCACCTCCAAAAATCGTGTGACTTGACTTGACTCGAGTCAAAATGTGCGATGACTCGTGACTCGAAGGTAGTGACTTGGTCCTTACACTGCATTGAAGTTGAAATACAAGCAATTGCTACTAAATAAATACTAGTCCGTCCTCAAGATTACCGGACCACGACCTGACCTATCGATCTCGCCTTTCGTGACATTCCACCTCATTTTTGTCGCTTGCTTTTTTCTATACCATCTTCCTTCCTTTACTTTTCATTCAGTGTGCATGCCTCCTCTTCACATCGCCTAGAAGCCAAGGTGAGTGTCTGATTCCAAAGACCACTCTAAGTCGCTTCGACACCCTCCTATCTTTTCATTGTATCGCATTTTGTGGTGTATTAAACTGAAAAAAATTGCCAATAAACCAATGATGAAAAAAATAACTGCAAGATATGAAGCCACTACCATGATACGAATACCACAAAATAAGAACTAAAAAACGAGTGTTGCAGTCGAAACGAGTCGACACGAATAATATGGTAAGTAACAGGATGGTAATCTGATAAAAATAGTTCACTTGTCGACGAACGTTAAACTAGAACAGAAAATGAGCAATGACCTTAGTAGGAAGATGGCAATTGACATGACTTTGAAAATTACCGAAAGTGCATAAAAATAAACAACGGACATAATATACAACCAACACATGCAGCTTTGTAATCCTCTAAAACTGGTTTTCTTGACATATTCCTGCTTCCTCAAAACCATCTACTAAGCTGGAACCTCCTACATGGACGTCGCGGAAACGTTCACGATTTCATACGTGGACGTTTCCTGTTCGTTGCTTGTTTCCACATTTGTAGATGAGATCGGAAGATCTATCTTCGCGTATTTGTTCTCTTCAATCGGCAATTCGTAAAGCCTGGAAGGATCCTCTATAACGGTTGCAGACCTACGACGCGTTAGGTGCCTAAAAACAAGATTGATGTCAAGACACAGCGACCTTTCATCAGAGATCCTCGTTGGAAGGCATAAACGTTCATTCAGTAGTTTCCCATATTCGGGTCGCAGCGAAAAATATCTAGCAGTAGCGTCAGCGGTGGTCAAAGTAGTCAGCGTTGCTAGTCAACAAGACGTAGAAGGAGCAATTTCAAATTCATATTCAAGCCACTTCAAGTAGAATTACAAAATGAAGATCTTAAAAGCACTCAAGACTCAAGTAGTATAAAAAGAAGATTTGGTTGATGGGATGCACACTTCTACCAGTTATTCTGCGGTGGCCACTTTGGAAATTGCGGGGTGCATCATCGCGACTGACACAAAATCACCAATGACGCTACATATAGGAGAAATTTTCGAAAATATATTCAGTTACTGGGATACAGGTCCATGTTTACTCAGTTTCGCGACAAATTCAATCATAAAAGTGACGCAAGCATATCCCAAAACTACTTCACACTTAATAAAATCCAAAGTGTAAAGAGTAAATAGTTTTACCTAAAAACTGTTAAGTTGAAGTGGAAGATGTCTAAAAGCATAGCAACTCAGTTAAGTAGGCAAACCCAACTGGAGTACTTAGAAAAAGTAGAAGTACTTCGCTACTGACCACCTCTGAGTACCATTCACATATGTATTTTCTGCATCCTTTCAAAACATGTACAATTTATAGCAATCAGGGCTTTGGAGCTGGCGTGAATTTTAAACTGCTCCTGCTCCGGAGCTCATAGATATCGTCGCTCCGGCGACTCCGTCAACTATCGAATGGTTCAGTGCTTCAGTCAGTAGTCAATAAGGACCGTTGCAGCTATGAACGGTAGGGGTCTTAAAAATGACTTTTTTTCTCAAATTGTACTGGCTACTTTATAAAATTGTTCGGTTACCTAATTTAAGCCTACACACCAAATTTGGTTCAATTCCAGCCAGTAGCCGCATTGCTACAGGAGAAGTTTCTATTTATTATGTACAAAATAAATTAACAAAAATTTCAAAATTTCCAGTTCTCCCCATGAAAGTGTTAGGCTGTCTATAGAAACGATGTTCACCAAATTTAGCTCAAGTCCAACCAGTCAAAACGGAGTAATTGCCGTCGAAAAATTTGGATTATTATTAAAATAGTATTTACGGTGACCAATTCTTTAATTTATTATAAGTGTGCCCACCGTAAATACCATTTTATTCAAATCCAAATTTAGCAATAACTCCGCTATCGATATCAGAAGATGATTTTCAAGCGCCGTGGCAGGATTAGCCGATTCAGAGCACGTCGAGGATTGTAGAAAGTTCTTCTTTATGGTGAAGGAGCTGAAGTGGACTAGGAAGACCCAAAGTTTATTGGTTGCGTTGAATGATTTATATGCCATAATTGTACGGTATGATCCTGAATATGTGTATAACGTACATGAAACAGGGTTATTTTTCGTCTGCTACCTTTAGATATGCCATGCTTATGTCATTCGAAGATCTCAGCAGCATCCGGGGGAAGGAGAAAGTTGAAGACCGTGTGTCTCAGTCTACTTTTTGTGCAAACGCCGCAGGAACACACAAAGTTTCATGCACATTGCACATTGATATAAAAACCTAAATCACCGGCCTGTATATAGAATAGGAGATGGCTTCTCAAATATCTAAGTCAGTGTGAAGCATGGATGGAAGTTGACACAACGAAGTGTTCTATCATGAAGTAAAAAAAGAGAACAGGACGCTTGGTTGTCTTGTTGTTGGATAACGCTCCGGGGCCCATTTTCCAGCATTTGAACGGAATAACGTCAAAGTGTAATTCTTCCTACCCAACTGTACTTGTTGATAACAGCCATGNGACATGGGAATCATTGCGACACTGAAGAAGGGGTAAAATATTTAGATCTCAGTAACGTTCTGGACTTTTACGAGCTTGACGAGAAGTTGAAGGCCCACAAGAAAGAGCAAGCTAAATGAATNCCCAGAGGGACAGCAGGTGTTGCTTAAGGGCATCCTGTTCATTTGCTGGATGCTGCTCACTATGTAAAGCAAGCATGGTATTTAATATTGGATGCTTCGGTAAGAAATGCCTTTAACGAGGCTCAACTACCAACTCCGTTGGCTGGTGGCGTTGATGAGGGAGCTAACTTCATGTCTAACATTTTGCGATGTTTTGGGTCTANGAAAATTTCGATTGACAAAGTCGAGCTAGAAGGATTTATGCATGTTGATGACGAGAATAACGAAGAGTATTCACTGGCGATTGATAAGTTGACGTTCAACTTTTTNCTGGCATCCAGTGCTTACTGTTTAAAATAAATGAATTGCTGAAAAAGTTGAACCCAGAATTTGTGAAGAATTTTTGTGTACTTATCTGGGATGCGAACCTAAACGGGTGCGTACTTAACCGGGAGTTAACTGTACAACAAGCACAGCATGAGCAATGAGCATATGGCGCGACCTTAGTAGCAGAAATTAGCTTTCTACCANATACCCAATAGGTTTAATTTCGATATTGATGTGCTCCCTACCAGCCCGTCCGGTGTCAATCAAGTTTACTGGAATAGGCCTATAGAGTTTTCCTTCAAACGATCCGAATAAATTCAGAATTAGTGCCACTCAGAATCTGGTGTGGTATCATCAGTTGACAACTGATGGCATGCATTATACAATGCACCGTTTCAATTCGCAGGCATACACAATATCACGCAGTTAAATTCGCAATTCCAACACGCAGTTAAATTTCGCAGTACGACTAAAAAGCTATCACCAAAGAACGGGCATTTGTTCGTCTAATTCAGAGAGTAGACGGCGNATCNATGCGTGCGCGTCTCGACATTGGCATGTGCAAGCGCAGCAAGGTCACATTTATCCTGTGGCGTCGCTTCGTCTAATACTCATTAGTTAATTTGCTCAGCTCCCATAAGCACCAGTCCCATTTTGTGAAATACATAGTGATCAATATTTTCCGCACAATTGGCCATCAGTGTTGCGCTGATAACGAAATTGCNGGNATGACGAATACCCATGTTCCNCAATACAGTAATTACGGAGTATGCACGGCATATTTAGCATATCCAGGTTTAGCGCGTTCTGTATCAACAATTTGAAACTGCTTAGTTAAAAAAGGTGGCGCCAACGAGGCAAAAATTCCTAATGTTTTGAACGATTGCTGTAAAATTTTGTGAATTTAGCCAATAGTAGTAGCATAGCATCTTATGAAATAGCCTACATCGTAGCCAGAGCTACTTTTCAAACAACTGACTCCAGCTCCGGCTCCATTAGAATTTTATTTACAGCTCCGGCTTCGTTGAGAATATAGAGTCCTGATAGCAATAGCAGTTATTGGAGTCCATCGTCACGCAATATCAGGGGTGGTAAAAGTAGTCAAGAAAGCTACTTAATTAGCAGTAGAGACGCAAAAATATACGCAAGTACGAGAGAAGTAGTACTTTTAAAAGCAGCCTAAAACTACTTCAAGTAGAAGTAGAATTGACTGACTTTAAAATCTACTCAAGTAAGTAGTTGTGAAAACGGTCTTAATTCATTCGCATGTACTGTTAAAAGCTGCAAATGGAGCTATGCGAAAGGTGTTGAGCGCTTGATTCAAATTGATGCATCCCAGGAGGCATCAATTTGATAGAATAGGCATTCGTCCGCATCATGCGATGCAAATGATAGCATTGGTATGGAAATGCGACACCAATCGTCTGTTTACTCGAACACCCCGTTTTGAAAATATCATGGCATGGCGCCCACCCCATATTTTAAGGGCCGCAGTTTAGTCGAAGAGCAATACGGCGAAGTGGTATCGGATACTGTATTCACAGTTTGCACGATTAGTATACGCTAATAAAAAACTATGGCGGATCGTTAAATGCCAAATAGTGTAGGCCTATCTTTATTTTCGAAAAATCGAGGCATTACAACACTCGCTTTTATACTTTAACATGTATGTTCTCCAGACAAAAGAACTGAAATTATAATTAGAACCCAAAGTATGATACTGAAAAAAGCGGAAAATATATTTCATGTCTTTTGTCCAGAAAGTTTAAACCTTGGTCTGCTAAAACAGGTCTAATGCTAAAAAAGTCACAGTCCACTTTTCCAGATTAGAGGACGCCACGGGCTGCTATAGATTACGATATGATAGGTATTTTCTAGTTTACGAAATGGTAGTTTCAGATGTTATGACGGACATCTTTACTGTGATTTCATATGGGCAAAAATGCGGTGCGAACGGAACCACACAACCCGTTACGTAAATTATATTCACCGATACTTTAGTTAAAACACACTTTTGCACTCCATAACTAATGTGCGCGAAGCGCAACGAAAATTCTGGGCTTTATTGACTTCTCTGAAAATTCAATGTTGGTGCTCCGTCAAAACAGCCCCAAAATTCCTCAGGCTATCTTTCTGAATGGAGGATTACACTAATTCTACTTGACAAACTGAAAATAGCGATAGGTAAGTAAGTCGATCACAAAATATTACGGAGTAGAAGAGGCCAAAATTTTATCTACTAGGGTAAGTACTAGAAGTAGCGGAAAACTACTTGAGTACTTTGAAAAAGTAGAAGCACTTCGGTACTGACCACCTCTGCGTAATATCCACACTTCCCGTGCGTATTGAGTCGTGTTGCGGGCATGCATATTACAGCTCTCCATTGAAATGAAACTACATACTACCTGATAGTATTCTTATCACTCACTTTTTGAAGCAGTACACTATGGTGACCAAAATCAACATTCCAATGGCTGCTCCAATGCCAGTGAGTGCAAGAGTAACAGAGTCGGTTTGATAGAAAACACCCTTTATGTTGGTACGATCTTCAATTGTGCCTTCATGCCCTGCAAACATTGGGAAATTTTCGTGTTAAAAATAGCATCAGTTACATACACAATTTGAAGATAAATAGTCTTGTAGCAGCATTATTTTTGCGCCTTTATGGCAACGAGCACAGTTACAAAATTTGAATCAAAATTTGGACAACTGCAAAGTGAAATTGTAGCTTGCTTTTAATTCGATAAATGCTAGTTTGGTGGTGGAGGAGGAAATAAAGTGAACTCAAGATCAAGAAGTAGCTTCTTGCTGCTGTGTATTTTTATTATAATTTTTGTTATAGTGCAGTAGACTGAAAATCATACACCTTTTCAAATATTCTCATGACCCGCAGGTTGGGAACCTTTGGTCTAGCGCAGTGCTTCCCAGCCGGTGGGTCGCGACCCATCAGTCGATCTGAATCCATCTCTAGTGGTTCGCGAAGGATTAATTAATGTTACAGTTTTTATTCAATTTGCCATAAATGCCAAAAACCTAACCTTCTTACGATTAGACGGGCTCATATCCTTTCTCCTCTGAATTAAAGCCACGTACCCGTGCTTGTAATTAGTGAACCAGGTTTCGTGACAGTCATTTTGATAGGAATGAGAAATTGGACAGTGTGTTTTTGTATAAGCCTTGAAATTGCGAAAAATGTAATCCAGCCCGATTGTAATCAGCGACCAAGACTCGGGACCCTTTTCATGTTCGACGTAAACGACGAATTACCATTTGAATACCAACTTTCTCATTGTAATCTACTATTACGAGCATTTTTGTCAACTTGATACATTCGTATTCTCAAATTATCACGCAAATTCACTTGTGGGCGTCTAATTTAACTCGTAACTCACACGACTCATTGCACGTTGAATTACGTTCTCATATGTTCAGTCATATCTCATGGTGGGCCGCACAATGAAACATTTTGGTAAAAGTGGGTTGCGTACTGAAAAAGGTTGGGAAGCACTGGCTAGCGTAACTGGAATAGCTTATGAATGTCAAATTTCATGATTATAATATTTGAATATACACTAGATGGATGGGTTCATGAATTTTAAGTCAAAACTCGCCATGCAATGTAACATTGACTAAAATTTTTCAAAAATGCAACAAAACCTAACTATACCTATATCCCAACGCTAATAAGAAGTAGAGCAAGATAGTCTCAAAAAGAANATTTANAGAGTTGAGNATGACATTGTGANGAAGTTAATGCCAGTAGAAAAAAATCAGACTACATCTGNAGACCTTGNTGTAAATAACTTTCTTTCAGCATGTAGGTCACTGTACCATTGATGAAGCAATAATGCTGAAGGCNATAAGATTCTGGCTTAAAGGATGTCAACATCATGCCCGTGTCATACAGGTTAGGCAATGCTTGCGAGAAGTATAATTTGGTCGGACAGACTNTTCATCACACAAACNACAGAACCGTTGCAAATTTGCTTGCCATCCTGACGGTGACAACTGCAATAAACNAGTACATGAGATTCAAACANGAATATTGCTGGGACATGGACGTCAATACNTTCCTCAATTNAATTAAATACAAGAAGACTGACAGAATAACGTGAAAGTAGTCACTGGACACGTCGAGTCTGACTTCCTTGTTGCTATCCACGTTTCTCGGTCATATGATATTATACATTGCTACCAGACAAAAATAACTTTCATCAGATTATTTTGTCGCAATTTTGTTTCAATATCACAACATGCCGTGACATATACGGTTGATGAACTTATTAATAAAAGAAGCTTAATACTTTACATTGTACGATTTTAATCAACAAAATGAAGAAGCCAGTTTTCATTTGGTCAACAGAGTCACTCCCACTATTTAGGGGCTACTGAGTCCGAACTGAATTTACTTCACCACGTCAGATTCTAGTGAACATTGTTAATGTCACTGCTAAAAATTACGGTTTAACAACTTCAAGTTGTTTGCTTTTATGTTGAAGTAATTTTATTGAATTCTACTTCTTGTGAAAGAATAAAGTGCTGACATGACAAAAACAATTCTCTGCTATATTTACGGAAGCCATATTTGCAATTCAAAATTACAATATCATCATTGGGTATTTCAAAATGAAATTGGGTGACCAAAAGTAAACTTGGTCTCTCATGAGACTTTGGGTTGAGACATTAGATAGGGTTACCATACACCCTCTTTTAATAGGATTTGTTCTCTTTTTTTCAATAAATTGAAAGTGTTCTACTAGGACGCCTAAATGTCCTCTTTTTTTTGAATTTGTCCTCTTTTTCGTGAAAAAAGTAATGAAATGGGATCAAAAACTCAACCACGATGCATTGAACGTCAGAGTTTCGTAAAAAAATCAGGTAAAACGGGAGTCGAGTCAAGGGGCTCAGAGCTTATAAAAAGTGTTCTCATTCTCGGCTCTCAAAATATGGTAACCCTAACATTGGAGATAAGGCAAAAGGTGCTGCTACCGCTCGGAATACCTATATTACACATGGAACGATGGAACAAATACATTTGGTGAATAACACTTTGTCATAAGACACTGCCGGAAATGTAAACATCATATTCAATACCGAGATGTCGAATGCGCTGTAAATGGTTGGACATTTGATGAAGGTGTAATGTGGAACATTCATTCTCCTAATGTAGTAATTATTTAGTAATCAGTCGTCTGAATTTTCTTTTACAGCTAGTAATTGGCGATTGCATCCTTAGTTTACTCGGTTCGGTTTCAGTATGCTGTAAGTCTTATCTATGGTTACTAGTCGTTGACGTTCTTCGTATGGATTTGCTCTCCGCACACACATTTTAAAACCTGGTTACACGACCTACTTTGTTTGCTCTATTCTGTACATTGCTTCAATTAGGCCATGACTGTATTTGAATATATATCATTCTTCATTAACAGTGCTTCATTTCCCAAGCAGGGTCGTGGAATATTAGTTAATTTAAAAGTGGCATCAAAAACTCTCCATAAATTTTTACAGTTACAGTTCTATCGCTAATAACATGTGAAAATAAAAAAAATCAATAAAATCGTTTCTATTTCAACATGTTTAATGTTTTCTGGGCAATTAAATTTGCCAATACCTTGGTATAAGGCTGCAAAACTAAGTAAAGCACGAGCTGACACTGTAATAATAATGATTATCAGTTCCNGTATCAAAGGGTTGAAGGTCAGTTACTTAAAAAAATATAACGGAACTACTGCCCTCAAACGTTTTACATATTTCCGCAATGTTGGATGACTCGAGTCAACTTTTTCGTATGAATTGACCCTAAGCTTCTGAAATGCATTCTCGCAAACAAGCANAGTCAATTTCAAGTCATCAAGTGATCAGTGTCAACTAAATCTCGTACATGAGTCCTGATTGGTAAACACTCAATGAGCGTGCGTATAATCGAGCCTCTATTGTTATATCGAAAATTGACCGCAAACGTTTAAAGCTTACGTTGTCGTAAACTAGTAATAAATTAAAATAGTATCAATGTGTCTCTTTTCTATAAACTGCTCATATAACCAACCCGCTTGTATGATTTAAACTGAACGAATATCGTTTACACGTTTATTATTACTCATCAGCAATTGGAGCAGGCCTAAACTGTATGTCATGGATGTGTAAGTGGGCAGCGCATTGTATCATATGTATTTTTTCATCGTTCTGAGATACTTCATTTAGGCTGATAATTACAAACTGGGCTATATGGTTACTTGCATAGTTTAGCAGTTCTTCGTGAGCGATACAACGCCTTTTGCGTGCATATTCNNTTCTNTATTCGACTCGATTCAGAATAAATCGGGACTCAATCTGTATTTCNAACAACTAGCAAAATGATGCAATGAATATGAATCATTCTCGTACTTTGAAAATTAAACTTGACTTGACATGGCTCGAGTCAAAATGTGTAATGACTCGAGATGACTTGTGACTCGAAGTTAGTGACTTAATANCAACANTGTATTTCAGTACTACGTATTTTGATATAGCTTCATTAGAATTAAATAACTACAGGCCAGGGCCGCTCTTTTTAACGTACTAACCAGGAATGCCCCAGCTTGCTGAGAGTTGGCTGGCTGTGAGAATTGGTTTGCCACCGTCACTGTTGGGAGTTGACACCAAGACATAATGACGATATGAAAAGTCCGGATTCAAAAGCTGATTTTCTCCGTGAACTGCGTTAGGATATTGCGTGGCCCGCTTTTTCCTTTTTCGTTCAGGCAACGATTTGCAGATCCCATTAGGATCACTGATATCGCAGCAAGTGATATCTCCATCTCCAAATTGCAACTTCAATTCCCCATCAAACCTTCAGGTAATCTTGAAACTTGGTGGTATTGATCAAAACTATTATTACTGAAGACAATACCTTGGGATTGCAAAGGCAACATAGCTATCCCCGGGTTCGATTGCGGAATTTGCTTGCTTCAACTTACCGATTGATGTTGTCACTTCCGAGTGATTCATTGAAGCGTTCAACACTTTGACGACCACAAAATAGCAACTAGGAATCAAAATTATTTTTGCAATGGCATATATCCAACTATTCATAGGCACATATGCAAATAATTCAAATTAATCAAGACAATGTTGTTCAAAACAAGACATTTTGAGTTTGGGCCTTTTTCTATGACTACGATTTAAAAATAGGAATATAATACCAATCACCATAAAATTAAAACAAAATATTTAAAAAAAACAAACATTCTAATTCATTTTGATCATAACCATCACAAACATTCAATGTGAGAACAATATTGATGTTATAGACTGAAAGGGGGACTGAAAGCTACAGGATTTGTTAACGATAGGGTCAGGCAATTGGGAATGTAAATAATGAGGAGGGCGATTTTTTTGATAAGTCAAAATAAGTCAAGATTTTGTTAAAATTGTAGCGTTGGGCCAAAAAATTGTCAAAATTGGTTTGCAACCTGCATTTCGTTTGCGTCGTAGATGTTTGCACTGTCGGTGAACTTGTCGTTTGGCATTTTACAGCTTGTGGCCTACTTTATAGGCCTACTGTTGTAGACGGCCCATTATGTGCTCATTGTGAATCATTAGCGGTCAAATGAAACAAACAGGTTGACATGGTTTCATGCTCAACGTACGGCAATATCCTAACTGAAACATGTGGGTATTGCGTGGTTCTTATATCAAAAAGCACACGATGAAAAATTGTGATGTAGACAACATTGGCCGAATGAAACAACACGGTGTGTCACCAGCAGCGTAAGCACAACTTCAGTTTTGTCAGCCAACAACTGCTGCTGTTGAACGTTTTTTCTCTAATATTGGCAAGCTAAACTACTTAGTAAGGACAAACACTTTCTACCCAAGAATGTAGGAAAGTAACTTTCGTTGTTGCCATAGGCGCCGACTTACAAGGTTACGAGGTTGCGGCCACCTCGTACAAAATGCTCAAACGCCCGAGTGATTTGTGACCTGTAATTAGTAATCAGGCGAATCGATGCGACCTCGTTAGAGACGTCTTCTATTTCGATACGCACGTGTGCCAGATGCGTAGCCCCGGTGGTTTCATGGGTCGAACTTCCCTATTTGAAACGCGAAACCCCGTCATTTTGAAATGGTCAATTGGTCATTCTAACTCTAATATTCAGTTGCAATTCAATAATTGTGTTATCAGTGTTCCGCGCGGCTGATTTGTGAGAAACGTGTTGCCAATTAGCGAGAAGAGTCTGTGTTGATCTCCAACTGAGATGGCCGCGAAATTAGGTCATTCATTCCCGTGCGCGTGACAATCGTCGCTAGCCTGATTTATCGCGTCTCGAACAAGCCTGGTTCTGCAGGCTCGAACACAATCGCATCTGCAATAGGCCCAGTTCACACTATATCATCGTTTGCCTGCGCAATCGCATCTGCATTGGCGGATTCGGCCTGGTGTGCACGATAGCATCGCTTGCCTCAATAGCATCTGCAATAGGCCTGGTGTGAAAGATATCATTGGTGGCCTATCTATCGCGTCTCGGGCATAGCATGCTTTGGCTCCTATGTCTCGCTGGGTTGGAGACAATGCGGTAGAGTTTACGATAATTAGTGATTGATTTATTACATATTGATTAAAAAACGACATCGCGAAACTGAACAACATCGAATCGCTGCAAAACAGATTTCTAACGTGCGTAATTGATTCCCGCTAATACTTGAACGTAACGATCAGAAGATGTGTATCATGGCTTTAGTTCTGAAAGAAGACAAAAGGTTTGAAATCGGTGACATCAAGTTCGGACATTTTTACTTGCAAAAACTGTCGCCAAGACTGCGTAATACGCCCACGTATTTAATTGTTCACCAGAAATCCAGGGACACGCTAATTGACAGCACTCTCCGACTCTTTGGCAAGCTTATCATACACCTAACATCGTCAATACGAAGAGATTATATGATCGCCATATACACATGTACCTGACCCGAATGGAATTGATGCTATATTGGTAAATTTGAAAAAAAAAATACAAATCCCCCAATTTTTCGACTGGCTACGCGCCTAGCGTGTGCTGAGAAGCACCATCCTAGATCTTCTCTCCCGATCAGGCGCCCAAATAGACGTTCTGCTTTTCTGAAATCTAAATTATGTGCGCCCATATTCGTTTACAAAACCATTTGTGAGCTAGCTAGCTTAGCTTAGCTTCTTGGTAATCGCAGCGCGGAATTGGAGGGTGTGTTGGTGTGCGCCTGCAAATTGGAATTCATTTCTGCGCAGATTCGTTTCTCGAACAAGGCTTTGCCAGTGACATTATTCGGGAAATGCAGCAATACAGCTTAAACACCGATATAATGAGAAAACAATTGTCGCGACGAAAGCTACCAATACGGTGTCAGACACAAAACCCATTTGTGGCGATACTGATTAGAATACACGCTTTCTCATTTGCCATCATCTATCTTTCTTGTTGTCTGCTTGATACATTCGTACTCCGAAATTGTCGCACAAAGTCATTTTCAGTGTTCCTTTCATTATTAACGTGCAGTAGGCCATGCCATGCCATTGTCAAATATTGATGCATAACAAGATTATGGGTGGCACAAATTCTGATTTTATTTGATTCTTTTCAACAGGGAACCTTCTACATTCAGGTAAACTTGATTGCTGGATGTACTCGTATCGATAACAACAATATAGAATATTAAACTATTAGGCATTATAGGTAGACAGCGGATTTCTATTGATAAGATCGCGGCATGCGCCCGGAAGTGGAATTAATTCTAGCCCAGGGTGGCCAACCTGCGGCCGTAGAAGGAAATTTGTGCTGCCGTCAACACGTATTCTAATTCAATTAGTATGTGCTGGCGGCCGTCGACATGCAAATTGAATTTACGAATTGACCGATGTACTCGCGAAATGCTTCGCGAACGTAAATCGGGAAATGCACCAATGCCGCCCAAATCGCTCTTTTAATCTGCAAATAATTGCCGTGATGCGAGTTGGTCAACGCGAAGCAAGAAACCGTAATAGACAATTGCTGATTGGCTGCGCGATTTCGCTTTTGTAATCATCATTATTGTCTGCTTGAATATTCGGAAGTTGTCGTGTGTTACTTTGCAGGCCAGTGCGTAGTGCATACTGTGTACTTCGTTACTCACTCGGCGCGTTGCTCGTGAATAACATTGATGCAATGCCAGATTCTCAGCGACGTAAATTGTGATTTTTGTTCGATGAATTCCATCGGACGGACTGGTAGCGCAAGCCGCAGTTACACTTTCGAATGATCGTACCGTTTTAAGATTCCATTTAATAACTCGACTGCATGGTTTGATCTTAATGAGTGCAGGGTCAATATTAAAACGTCACGCGAATGGTTAAACGCTGCACGTACACTAGGGCTGTTCAAAAATAACCTTTTTTCTTGAATCTTGCTGGTTACTTGATTAAATCGTTAGGTTGCCTTAAAAAACGACGCACACCAAATTTGAATGCATTCCAACCAATATTCGCGGATTACGTAGAGTTTGAAAATTTTGAATTTGCCTAAAAATGCAAAAAACATTTTTTTTCAAATTTTCCTTCCAACCTTATGGAATTGTTGCGCTGTCTTCAAAAACGATGGAAAAAAAATTTGACTCAATTCCAAGCTACAGAAGCGGAGTTATTCAAGTTTTTTGCTGAAAATTCTGGGATGATCCACCAATCAAAGATAATCCCAGAATTATCAAAGAAAAACTGAAATAACTCCTCTTCTACGGCTTCGAATTGAGTGAAATTTGTTTTGCATCGTTTTTGAAGACAGCGCAACAATTCCATGGGGTTGGCAGAAAAATTTGAAAAAATTTTGTTTTTGCATTTTTAGGCAAATTCAAAATTTTCGAACTCTACGTAATCCGCGAATATTGGTTGGAATGAATTCAAATTTGGTGTGCGTCGTTTTTTTAAGGCAACCTAACGATTTAATCAAGTAACCAGAAAGATTCAGGAAAAAAGGTTATTTTTGAACAGCCCTAACGTACACACAGCGGCATGTAGTAAAGAGCGTTTTAGTGCGACGATGACGTCATCTATATGGACCAATTATTTCGTCACAAGACCTCGCCACCTCGTAAAAAAAAAAAAAGTCAGCGCCTATGGTTGTTGTACTACGACAACTTTTATTTATTTCTGCCATCATATGTAATGTAACTACTGGAATTCTTCATAGGGCCAGATTTCGTTGAAATACAGTTTTTTTCATGTAAAAAGTTGTCAGTTTTCAAGTCTAAGAAGTTTTTCCAGGCCAATCTACTTCGTAAGGACAGACAGTTTCAACCAGAAATGAAGATAAGTAGTAAAATACTAACATTACGTGCCGTCTAAATCTTCAGTTTTTAGGTAAAAAATTCGCCCTAATAATGAGTAAAAATGTACTGGAATCTACTCAAGGAGATTATTGAAAGTATCTTGGAGATACGGAACTATATTCATCTTGAAGTATCAGCATACCCTAATATTTTTGGCTAACACTCGTCGGAGGTAATCGTCAGCAACGAGCGGAGAATTCAAAAGAACGTCGTATATCAACAATCGTCAACAACAATGTCAGTATCAACAATACAATGTTATTTTCAATCCTCTACTAGTTGCTGACTATTACCACTGACGAGTTTCAGCCGAAAATATTCGGATTGACTTCAATATGAATATATTACATACTAAATCTATAATACAAGGAGACTGAATATATTAGAAGGAAAAGTATGAATTAGTAATGAAAACAAGGTCAACTATATGTGGTATCTGAGCACCGGTATGACCATTTCGTCTCATTCTGTTTAGGAAGCAGTATGAATTTCGTCAATGTAAAAGTGTAACTATAATGATATTTTTGTATGAGACCTGTATATACATTGCATGTGTCAGAAATTGTCATGGTACGCAGAAAGGAAATTGATTAACATTCCACTTTATTTGGGCCAATGCAATTAATAATTTACATACATAGAAAACAATAACACCACAGTCCATCGATTGGACATGTGAGCATGCAACACATTAGCATGCAGCACTATTCTGGGGGTTAGAAAGTCACATGCTAAGCCACATCGCGGCTCGATGAATATCAGCCAACCACATGTGACATAATGCTTGAATCTACAGGACATAGTCTGATATTAAAAGTTCATCACCAACCTAATAGGCCCATTTCGCTCATCTGCTTGCTTCAATGTCACAGATGACATGTCATCCTCTAGTATTGGAACAGCAATTTCATCGGGTCCTAAAATTACAATAGAAATATTCATGATTCAACTCCACGAAAATCAGGGCTGANGACATATGTCTTCATTCACCNACCACTAGTTCCAGTAACACAGCCAGTAACTCTCTTACTCCACTTTAAAGGNACATCCTGACATTGANAAAGTGCTTCCGTCCCCACAGATATGCGGTAGCGAGAATTAGGTTTCGTAGTGAAGTTGTATTTATTGGTGACATGAGATATGTCTATAATTCGTTCAGTTCCATTGACCATTTTCGACAATCCCATATACTCAATGATCTTCACCTGAATGACAACAACAGTTGAAAAACAAGTAATTACGGTAGTCACACATAACAGCAAATATACTTTGTATCCACCAGTGTTCGCCTCCCTGTCCAATGTCCAGTTTATTGCACAGTTACGGCTTGCTGATGAGTTCTTTGGGGCAGATACAATTGACCTGTTGGGGGGGCCTTCTGATGTTGAGAATGTAGTTTCATTGAATATTCTCTTTGGAAGATCTTCACACCCCAGTACCATCGGAATAACCTAAAACAAGAATCCAAAATTGCAACAGTAGCTTTATAACGCATATTTACTGAACAAACCTTAATCGATGCCATAGTCCCCCGCCTCAGTCCCCCGATTTTGAGCCATTCCCCAACCTGAGCGGATCCTTTACTGAACATGAATATCAGAATGTCTCAAACACTTTGCCCAGTTGAGCATATGGTTAATTTACAAAAATCAACTTTTGACTTTGATAAAACCGGAGTAAGGTTGGTAAGGCCTGTCCTCACACTACATGCATCTAAATTTTGATTAGGCCTACTTTCTCATTTCCATTCAAATATTTACGTGGATGGCGTATTTACAGGCGAAGGTTTGTTTGTTTGTTTATTTAATTTCATTGAGTCATTTCAATACTTTCCTATCTCTTCACTTTATAGGTATCTCTAAACGATTTGGTTTAATGAAATCACAAAACGTTGGTACGGCTGGGCAAAATCGAATACCTGAGTGATTCGATTCTGAATCACGTAATATGCTTCGAGTCAAGTAATCGAGTATCAGTCATTATGACGTCAGAAAAGATCCATCTCATAAAAGATATTTTGGTATTTTTCGACCAGACCGACTGCATTGCACCTAGTGACAATGTTGTGGGATGATCATGACTTGACATGAAAAATGCTATTTCCAGTAACGTTCGTAGCTTTGTACTACAAGATTCGTATGCTACGATACGAGCAATCAAGGTTTCAAGGCTTCCACAGTGAAAATTAGTATCAAAACCATAATTCTCATTTATAAATTAACTTTCAGTGGGGAGGAGCGTATAATTTCAGTACTCGAATCATTGTGCCAAGCCCTAACCGTTGGTTCATTTCAAATCGGTGGGATTTCGCTAAACGACTGCCATAGCTATCAAGCCATGCATATGTCTGAAATTTTTCATGCCACTATTGAAATGCAACATGCCTTGATCGATGCTGCCGTGTCACTTGGAATGAGACCCATATGATCATGCAAGTTGGTTTGCCACAGTCAATGCTGAATTACCGATGCATTTCTTTACAACGCCCTTATCTAGTATCACTGCAAACTGACTGTCAAGAGTTTTGTTACTTTCAATTTGCGTACCATCTCCTATGACTACATAATATTAGGCTAATAATAAAACGTAAGTTACAGAAACGAGTTTAAACTTCTTCGCAATTGTAAGAGAATGGTCACTTAAAGCCATTGGAACACTTCAGTCTAGGAGTGTGAAACCTGCTAGTGCGGCACTATCAGACAAAATCACCGCAAGTTGGGAAAATTATTCGATATTTATAATTCCAGGCGGCGAAATGGCAGACCCTGAATAGTCCTGTCACTGGAATTTGAGCCCTGTGGTTCAAATACGACCCCAAATATTCACGCGAGTAAGACAACGACGGTGTCTTACCACAATAAAAATTGATTAGTATTCACAACAGAAAAAGTGTGAGCTGCCACGAGAAGTTTTGTTAAAAGCACGATGGGAATCGAAGATCAGCGTTTTCGGCGGCCTGTCAATGTGTTGTTCAGATCCTGAATAGGGGCTACAAGAGAATTTCATGAAAGCTCAGGTGGTACGAGCTCTTAAACAGTTAAGAAACACTGTATTTCAGTTCATAGTAGGGGCTGATAAAAATGATATAGATAATATTACGTGTTTCATTTCAACTGCTACTCAAAGTAATGAGCCCACTGTATGAGCTTGTAGCCGTCATTTGAATCTAGAGAATGGAGACAGTAGTGGTGATTCCACCATAAAGTAAATTGTTGTCATACTGCTTAAGAAATGCAAGTAATCAATTTCGGTAAAGATTTTCCTTTCAAAACAAATATACTTCAAAAATACAACTACTCGGAATCAAAATATCCACTCACTTATTGTTGTTCACAAGTACTGAATATCTCATGGAGCTGTCTGGATTGTTGATGAAACCCGGCCAAAATACATTCAGAACACTTCCATTGCACGGATCATTAGTGATGTTGACCAGATTGAGTCGTCCGGGTATCCGCTTGCATGAGTAAACAACTTCTGATCTTCCATTCAATGATGCTTTAACTCTCAGGTATAATTCGTGCTCTCCCTTTTTGAAGTCATTATAAACTCTAAAATAGATTTCACAGTCCATAGATAAAAAGTTTTTGCATTTAAAGTTTTGTGTGGGTCTGTATGGGCTATATGCAGAAAGGAAATTTCCCAGACAAGAATCGGTGATTAATGGTCTCGTGTGACCCATCGCAAATACATGCGCTCTGCAAAAGTAACCCAAAAGTTCTACGTACTGAAAGTGCCCACATAGCGAGTGTATGCGAGAATTCGTGTCACTACTTTCCATGGTCTCATGAAGTTTATGGAACGATAGTTCCCTCTTCTAAATGAAGATTCTCTCTCCTATAGTGATTTAATCTCATATTTTGGCATTGCTTCAGAACACCATACCTCGATTTGTTGGCTTTTGGGTTCAACGTCATATTCCACTCTTCTTTGCCATTCACCAGGAAATGAAACAGTGCCGGGTACTTGTTAGCATTGTTTCGCAGAAATATCCGGTATTTACCTTTTTTCTGATCCTCGATTCCGATTGTGAAAGGCCCTGAGGATATGACGTCACAATAACCAAATACAATTTTGCGTACCGCATATCTTACCATTTTCACATTTATCCCCGAAAAACATATCTTGACATTGACACCGAAAAGAGCATCCAACAGGGGTGCAAGCTCCGTTCCCAGAGCAGTTATTATATTTCAAACATGGGTTACCTTCATAATGTTACGGTAAATTACAGTCAACTGGGATATCTGTAAATTTTGAACCATAACAAAACATACTTGTTGGACTTTCACATATGAATCTACGATTGCATGGTGATCTAACCAATCTTTTTGCTTTATTCATGCTCACACAGAGTTCTTCACCACTTTTTTGCATGCCTACAAAAGCAACAATATGAAGAGTCACAAACTATGTTGTGATATGTTTCGACACTATCTTCGTCTAATTAGTATCCTACGCTGGGGGATTCGTATTGCTTGGACCTGTGGGTCGAAATATTCAATACCATTGTAACTAAGACAATTATGCACATTTGTATATATGCAACCTGATTACACAAAGCAATTTAGAGCAGTGGTTCTTCAACTTTTTTCTCCAGCGCCCCTTTCAAAAATTGTCGTGCTCCAGTGCCCCCCACCTCATATTGTAACTTGTAAGTACTGTAATAAAGACAATGGGTAAGAGGGACGGCCGTAACAGCACTTCGTCAGCCCCCTAAAAAACGATTGATTTGCGTCCCCATAGCGAGATAAACCAAACTTCTGAGGGCTTCGCTTCCAAGAACCCCGTCATGTGATTTCGATGGCCAGCAAAGTTTGTTTGGCCTGATCGCCCTAGGCGCCCAAAATTTTCAATAATGCATGAATGAATAGGTGGTAATTGCATATATATGTCGCTATAAACTTTTTATGATCTCAGCCCACGTAATCAAATTTACCAGTAATTATTATTTGAAAATATTCGGGCGCCACCGTTGGTACAATTAATTTGCTATATGTTGTTATTTTGTTACCTCTTGTCCGTTATATAGTCAAAAGATATTGAAACGCATAAGCGTAATAAAGCAAAGTAAGCACTCGCTTCAAAATTGGTATTCCTTCTTTGATGGGTGTTATTTGTCCTGTGGGGTGCAGATTGCGACAACATGATAATTCGACACAAGCGATTCAACCACCTACGGACAATTACACTTATATTCGTCGAAGTTTACTGTCAACATAAGGGCAATCCTCTTCGGCTAAGATTTTCTCGCTGACGCTTTTTGACACACTTCTCGCAGTCCCATATTAACCGGAACTTCATATGTCTTCGTGCATCGTGACCTGGTAATGTCCGACGCCAAAATGCTTATTTCTATTTTCTATAAGTATGCGTATTCTTCAGTGGGGGAGTCTACAGCAGCAGTATCGGTCCTGGAAAGAGGTCAAAGTCTACTGTTCAATATCAAGTTTAAGGCAGGCTTAACTGACTTCTATGAAACTCATGGGTGATATCGAAGGCCTCACATTCATAATATACTCGTTTTCTCATTCTTCACATGTTTATACAAACTGATAAAAACTGGGTTTTTGTGGCTGTTTTTCATGAGTTGGTATTGATACACGAGACTAGAATGTAGTAAAATAGAATGCCTCAAGTCATGTGCAATGACTCTAGCACAAGTCGGGTAATTTTTCATTTTTTTCAAGAAAATGACTGGAGTCAACGGAAAAATGCGCTCAACATCAACTCGGTCGCGTCATGACTCGAGTTATTACGACCATGTTGTGCAGAATATTTAGAATTTGCAGCAAAACCAAGTCATGATGACCCATGGACTGTTTTGTATCCAACATGAATGTGACGGCTTTATAATGTCTATCTGTTACCATTTTTAGATACCTTTAATCTTGGTGCCATCATCCCAATATCCAGTCGCATTAGCACCCACTAAACGTGGCAATTGTTCGGGACTGATCCAACCGGAACGTTTTGGCATTGCTAAAATTCCTTCCTTTCCTAATACACCTGTACATTGTCTCATGGCGTCACTTTGTGACTTTGCCGGGGTCCCAGAAAACCAATATTGACATTGATCACGGTCTCGATTTTCAATAGTTGCTGTACACAGAAATATGTAACAACGATAAGATGACAAAGTTAAAAAGGAAGTAAGTCGGACTTACGTTCGCAGAGTTTGATGTCAGTTGGATCCAAATTCCAAGCCTCCTTCTCAGTATCACATGCTAACTTCATTACTCTATCGCCGTTTGAGAATTGATAACCAGCGTCACACGATAGTACACAGACTTCTCCTAATTCACATTCTTCTGCAATCATCGGTTTCTTTTGCTTATACCAGTCTGTGGGAGCAGCTAAACTAGCCCGCTTTATCGGCTCACATGTGACTTCTGAAAATTGAAAATCACAAGGAAGCGTTCTGAACGACATGCACTGTAAATGTAGTGCAAATGTAAAGACAGCACTACCAGGCGAAGGCATTTCGCACCAAGGTGTATTAGTTTTAATGACTAATATGCGATGGCCTAATTACTGATAGTCTTTAGGTTTCACATGCTTCCCAAGAATATGTCCCGATGCTAAAAATATTGTTACCAAATGGTCCAGTGCCGAAATGCTTGGATTGGACACCGAGAGGTGGTGTGAAATCGTTTGAAACCAAATATAAAGCAGCATCAACAACTCTATACCATTTATTCATTGTGTCCTACAATAATGTTGACACAAGCAAATCTCACGGTTCACTGCCATTGGCCTACGTCACACGGCCATTGCCTATGTCACACTGCCATTGGCCTACGTCACACTGCCATTGGCCTATGCAGGACTTTGGAGCCGGAGCCGGAGCCCCGGAGCCGAACATTTTTACCGGAGCTGGAGCCGGAGCTCTACATAAAATTCAGCCGGAGCTGGAGCCAGTTATTTGAGGGGTAGCTCCTGCTCCGACGTATTTCATAAGATGCTATTATCTATGCAACAACCATATCTGCTGAGTTCACATAATTCAACAGCAGGCCTTCGCGAAATTAAGAATCTTTTCCTCTTTGGCGCTACCTTTTTTTCGACTAACCATGTTCCTGGGGATGTAACAGCTGAGCAGTCATATGTTCAATTTTCATACATGAGTGCCGAACCTCGGTATGCGAAATATACCTGTGAATATTGTGGGTATGCAACATACCCGCAATTTCATCATCAGCAAAACCCTGTTGGTATACGGTTCGAAAATAATGATCACTATGAATTACGCGAAATGAGAGAAAGAATAAAAACGTGATTTCGTTGGACATGTCGATATGACGAGCACGAGCCGAGAAATTCCATCTCATCGCTGCTATGAATCGGATGAGCAATTACTCGTTATTTCGTGATCGTTCTTTAATCGGACTGCGAATTTGGACGGTAAGGATTTTGGAGCGTAAATAGGAGATGGCAGAAAAGTAGCCCAAAACCCCATGGTATTTTATGTTGGAGACAAATTACTGATTTGATACGCGATTTCCAATTTGTAATCATCTGTTTCGTAAGTTCATTTTTGATGTCTGCTTGATACTCTAGTATTCCCGGATTATCGCTTACTGTGACTTGTCAATGTGCAATGTGCATACTGCATAGTTCAATTCGTTATGGGCACGGCGCAATGTGCATGGCACAGTGTTCAATTCGATTATTCGATTCGTTTCAACGGGAAAATATTATATTCCGATAAACTGATTGACACCGGATGGACTGGTAACGAGTGCACCAATATCGAACGTCAAACCATTGCCCATTTGGTAAAAATCGAATTTCTATTGATCACGTCGTTATATTCGCCCATATTGCTCTTACTACAGTTACAGTTGAATAACAATCGCACATTTAAAAATTGAATTGAGCTGTATGGCCTAATGTTAACGAGTACAATGCCAGTGTTTAAACGCCGCATCAGTATTTTAATGCTGTACACAACAATGACATGGAGTAAAGTACGTTCTAGTGCAACTATGATGTTATCGACAATTGACAAGTATTTATTATGTCGTCACAAACCGGCACGGTGGCGAGATAGCGCAGTGGTATAATCCGCGGCTGCAACATCAATGAGTTCGAGTCCGTCCGAGGTCGACTTCAGAATTCCGATACCTAAGTGCTGGAGGTTTGCATAGGCTCCTCCTCGCCACCTCATCCGCGTCAGCGGTGTCTTACAAAAAGCCTAGAGGTGGGCCGTGCTATAAATCGGCAGTTATGGAAAATACAAAGAATATCGGCCTGGTGTAAATGACCATAGTAGTCGACAAACACCATGCATACCCCAAAACCAACAAAAACAAGCCGGCACGGTGACACCTATGTTTTCATGCATCCGATGTTGACGGCTGACAGACTCTAGAGAGTCTATATTACTATAGATAACTAACCTACGTGTAAATTATTAGTCTATATCAGTGGTTCCCAACCTGTGGTAAGCGTACCACTAGTGGTACGCGAAGGTCTTCCAGGTGGGACGCGAGTTGATTCTGTTTTCTTCGACCGAAGGAAGTTATTAGTTCAGGTGGGGTTGATTTTGAGTTTTTTGAAGTCATCGTCTCACGCTGTTTCCCCGCTGCTAATTTTCCCTTATACGTGGGAATGCGACCAAGGATATTGATCCCTGATGACTATTAAGTCGAAGAAACGAAACCGACTTATTGCGGCATTAAATAAATTGACTTTTGTTATTTGTTGTTATTTCACTATGTTGTTCTTCTTGTGACTGGTGGTGAAAAAAAATTCCATGCATCCCATCAACCCTGGCTGATAATGCGTAGTTCAGGGGTGTCAAACTCAAATTGCATCACGGGCCGGATCCAAGTCATGAAATCGCTCGCGGGCCGGACCAGGAAACGGAATCCAAAATGTTGCCTCGTGCCATTGCTTCTCGCTGGAATACTTTATTATCAAGCATATATAGATAATACACGGATCATAGGGGTTTCATGCTAGCGAATCGCAGCGCCATTATTTGCGAGAAATGAAAATGGCGAAAATACGATGATTGTACGGTTGAATACAGTTAAGAACCGCTAAAACAGTGGCATTACCGGCGATGCAAGTATACATATTTCTGTGTTCCCTTTGATTTAGTCATAATCTGGCGTTAGCCCTGCGTATGCGTTGTGATGAATACAAGATATTTGGTATATTACTGTGGATGTGATGGATAATATAATATTTTTTTCAATTTACTCAGAATTGCTATGCGGGCCGGATAAAATCGTCTGGCGGGCCGGATCCACGGGACTTGAACTAACACGCAAATGACGCAATATATCAATGTAAACCTAAAACATCTTATAGCTACTCTCAGACACCCTTGTTTTTCATTTTCTCCTGTGATACATGGTCCTTCTCTTAGTATATGACCACCCATTTGTCTTACGTATAAAATTGGCATTAAACGAAACATCACTTGCTTTTATAACACTCAAATTTCACACACAACACAACGATGTTGGATATTTCAATTCGCCTAAAAATTCTCTAATAGATGCTGACGATTACCCCTGACGAGCGTCGGCCGAAATAATTTGGTTTCATTTCAATATGAATACTCTATTCAATTCTCCTAAAATTGTAGGTATTTCCATCTTAGCAATGACTATCTGCGTTCTGAACCTTAGCTAACTACATGTGCAATTTGCAATTGCAGAAGACAATAGAATGTGAATTGCCTCACTTTACACAGCACATACACGGACAAGATTTCTGACGTAATACGGTAGGCTATTACTTCATTTCACATCAATTTAAAACATCATTTACACGACTATTGCTGGATAAGTGCGTTCATAGATACAAATGAGCAGATGCTATTCATGGAAATGAACGGCTACTGCTAACGATACAAAATGGATATTAACCAATTATGTCACATCATCATTACAAATGTGCTAGTCCAATGCTCTTCAACTTTTTTCGTTGCGGTACACCCTTTTAAAATTCAATCGAAACTCGTACACCGCTGACCATATAACATACTGATTCCATATTGTATTTTAATTACATATATAGAGAACGGGCCCCATTTTGGCAGATAGTCGTCATGGACCAAGCGGACGTCATTATATTCATGTTAAATTGGCTACTGGGTACTTCGCACCGCTGAGAAGAGCACTTGTGGTGGTTTGTGCCAACACTGATTTCGTGAGATAAACCTTGGATAGTTTTTAACCGTTAATTTTTTTTTGACCTCATATCAGGATGGTAGGCATAGTGGTTCTCTACCGGGAGTCCGGGAGCCATTTTCTGTGGGTACGCAAAACCTCTAAAATTGCAAAATGATCGAAAAATTAATTTGTACATATTTTAAACTATAAGGAAATCACAAGGCAGTTTAGCTTCTGAACTGCTGAAACTTCAGGAGTCACATCAACAGAATGGCCGACTGGGATAAATTATCCTACTTCGACAATTCATTCCAATTCCTAAATTGCCAATAGCCTGCTGATACAAACATATCGCTGTTTAGAAATGCTTTGTTGGGGTTTTCGGAAATAAATATGAAGTTGGAGCAGTAGGGACTTTGGAGTCTTTGCAAAAAATTTTGGATTTGTCGTTATCAATTAGTGAATAGGTGCTTAGAATAAAAATTAATGACGTCTTTTTCCTAATAGGTACAAATATAGGGA